>JAACNH010001838.1:0-55105 GCA_019447015.1 Hymenochirus boettgeri
TGAAAAGAGGGAGATTACTCATGCTATGGAAGGTAGAGGGAGATTACTCACTGCAAGGGACATAGAGGGAGATACTCACTGCTATGGAAGGTAAGAGGGAGATATTCACTGTTATGGAAGGAGAGGGAGATTATTACTGCGAGAAGGTAGAGGAGATATTCACTGTATGGAAGGTAGAGGGAGATTATTCACTGCTATGGAACGAGAGGAGATTACTCACTGTATGGAAGTGTAGAGGGAGATACCATGCTATGGAACTAGAGGGAGATTACTCACTGCTATGGAAGGTAGAGGGAGATTATTCACTGCTATTGAACATAGAGGGAGATTACTCACTGCTATGGAAGGTAGAGGGAGATTATTCACTGCTATGGAAGGTAGAGGGAGATTACTCATGATATGGAAGATAGAGGGAGATTACACACTGCTAGGAAGGTAAGGGAGATTACTCATGCTATGGAAGGTAGAGGGAGATTACTCACTGTTATGGAAGGTAGAGGGGAGTTATGTACTGTATGGAAGGTGAGGGAGATTACTCACGGTTATATAAGGTAGAGGGGAGATTACTCACTGCTATGGAAGGTAGAGGGAGATATTCACTGCTATGGAACGAAGAGGGAGATTACTCACTGGTAGGAAGGTAGAGGGAGATTACCCACTGCTATGGAACATAGAGGGAGATTACTCATTGCTATGGAAGGTAGGGGAAGAATACTCACTGCTATAGAAGGTAGAGGGAGATTACCCACTGCTATGGAATGTAGAGGGGGATTACTCACTGCTATGGAAGGTAAAGGGGGATTATTCACTGATATGGAAGGTAGAGAGAGATTACTCACTGCTATGGAAGGTAGTGGAAGTTTACTTACTGCTATGGAAGGTAGAGGGAGATTATTTACTGCTATGGAACATAGAGGGAGATTACTCAATGCTATGGAAGGTAGAGGGAGATTACTCACTGTTATGGAAGAGAGGAGATTATTCACTGCTATGGAAGGTAGAGGGAGATTACTCAATGCTATGGAAGATAGAGGGAGATTATACACTGCTATGGAAGGTAAAGGGGATTACTCATGCTATGGAAGGTAGAGGGAGATTACTCACTGTTATGGAAGGTAGAGGGAGATTATTTCTGCTATGGAAGGTAGAGGGAGATTACTCACTGTTATGCAGGTAGAGGGAGATTATTCACTGCTATGGAAGGTAGAGGGAGATTATTCACTGCTATTGAACATAGAGGGAGATTACTCACGCTAGGAAGGTAGAGGGAGTTACTCACTGCTATGGGACATAGAGGGAGATTACTCACTGCTTAGGAAGGTAGAGGAGATTATCAGTTATGGAGGTAGAGGGAGATTATTTACTGCTATGGAGTAGAGGGAGATTATTCACTGCTATGGAAGAGTAGAGGGAGATTATTCACTGCTATGGAACGAAGAGGGAGATTACTCACTGGTATGGAAGGTAGAGGGAGATTACCCACTGCTATGGAACATAGAGTGAGATTACTCACTGCTATGGAAGGTAGAGGGAGATATTCACTGCTATTGAACATAGAGGGAGATTACTCACTGCTATGGAAGGTAGAGGGAGATTATTCACTGCTATGGAAGGTGAGGGAGATTACTCACTGCTATGGAAGATAGAGGGAGATTACACACTGCTATGGAAGGTAGGGAGATTACTCACTGCTAGGAAGGTAGAGGGAGATTACTCACTGTTATGGAAGGTAGTAGAGGGAGATTATTTACTGCTATGGAAGGTAGAGGGAGATTACTACGGTTATGGAAGGTAGAGGGAGATATTCACTGGTATGAAGGTAGAGGGAGATTACCCACTGCTATGGAACATAGAGGGAGATTACTCACTGCTATGGAAGGTAGAGGAGATTATTCACTGCTATGAACATAGAGGGAGATTATTCACGCATGATGAGAAGGTAGAGGGAGATACTCACGGCTATGGAACATAGAGGGAGATTACTCATGCTATGGAAGGTAGGGGAGATTATTCACTGCTATGGAACATAGAGGAGATTACTCACGCTATGGAAGGTGAGGGAATACCACTGTTAAGGAAGGTAGAGGGAGATTATTCACTGCTATGGAAGGTAGAGGGAGATTACTCACTGTTAGGAAGGTAGAAGGAGATTATTCACTGCTATGGAAGGTAGAGGGAGATTATCATGCTATGAAAATAGAGGGATATTACATACTGCTATGGAAGGTAGAGGGAGATTATTCACTGCTATGGAACGTAGAGGGAGATTACTCACTGCTATGGAAGGTAGAGGGAGATTACTCATGTTATGGAAGATAGAGGGAGATTACTCACGTTATGGAAGGTAGTAGGGAGATATTCACTGCTATGGAAGGTAGAGGGAGTATTCACTGCTATGAAAAGTAGGGGGATATTACATAGCTATGGAAGGTAGAGGGGGATTATTCACTGCTATGGAAGGTAGAAGGCGATTACTACTGTTATGGAAGGTGAGGGAGATTATCACTGTATGAAAGGTAGAGGGAGATATTCACTGCTATGGAAGCAGAGGGAGATTATTCACTGCTGTGGAAGTAGAGGGAGATTATACTGCACTGGAAAGTATAGGTGGAATTACTCACTGCTATGGAAGGTAAAGGGGATATTCACTGATATGGAAGGTTGAGGGAGATTACTCACTGCTATGGAAGGTAGAGGGAGATTACTCACTGTTATGGAAGGTAGAGGGAGATTACTCACTGTTATGGAAGGTAGAGGGAGATTATTCACTGCTATGGAAGGTAGAGGGAGATTATTCACTGCTATGAAAAGTAGAGGGATATTACATACTGCTATGGAAGGTAGAGGGAGATTATTCACTGCTATGGAACGTAGAGGAGATTACATACTGATATGGAAGGTAGAGGGAGATTACTCACTGTTATGGAAGGTAGAGGCGGATTACTCATGTTATGGAAGGTAGAGGGAGATTACTCACTGTTATGAAGTAGAGGGAGATATTCACTGCTATGAAAAGTAGTGGGATATTAATACTGCTATGGAAGGTAGAGGGAGATTATTCACCGCTATGGAACGTTAGGTGGATTACTCACTGCTATGGAAGGTAAAGGGGGATTATTCATGATATGGAAGGTTGAGGGAGATTACTCACTGCTTGGAAGGTAGTGGAAGTTTAATCACTTCTATGGAAGGTAGAGAGAAGATTACCACTGCTATGGAACATAGTAGGGGAGATTACTCATTGCTATGGAAGGTAGAGGGAGATTACCCATGTATGGAATGTAGAGGGTGGTTACTCACTGCTATGGAAGGTAAAGGGGGAGGATTCACTGATATGGAAGGTAGAGAGAGAGTATATCACTGCTATGGAAGGTAGCGGAATTTTATTCACTGCTATGGAAGGTAGAGGGAGATTACCCACTGCTATGGAACATAGAGGAGATTACTCACTGCTATGGAAGGTAGAGGGAGATTATTTACTGATATGGAACATAGAGGGATTACTTAATGCTATGGAAGGTAGAGGGAGATTACTCACTGTTATGGAAGGTAGAGGGAAATTATTCACTGCTATGGAAGGTAGAGGGAGATTATCACTGCTATGGAACGTAGAGGAGATAACTGCTATGGAAGGTAAAGGAGATTACTCACTGTTATGGAAGGTAGAGGGAGATTATTCACTGCTATAGAAGGTTAGAGGGAGATTATTCAACTGCTATGGAAGGTAGGAGGAGGATTATTCACTGCATGAAAAGTAGAGGGATGTTAATACTGCTATGGAAGTAGAGGGAGATTATTCACTGCTATGGAAGTAGAGGGAGATTATTCACTGCTATGGAAGGTGAGGGAGATTACTTACTGATATGGAAGGTAGAGGGAGAATACTCACTGTTATGGAAGGTAGAGGGGATTACTCACTGTTATGGAAGGCAGAGGGAGATTATTCACTGCTGTGGAAGGTAGAGGAGATTATCACTGCTATGGAAGGCAGAGGGAAATATTCAGCTGTGGAAGGTAGAGGGAGATTATTCACTGCTATGAAAATTGAGGGTATACACCCTACACTGCTATGGAAGGTAGAGGGAGATTACTCACTGTTATGGAAGGTAGAGGGAGATTATTTACTGTATGGAACATAGGGAGAGATTACTCAATGCTATGGAAGGTAGAGGGAGATTATTCACTGCTATGAAAAGTAGAGGGATATTACTGCTATGGAATGTAGGGGGGATTACTCACTGCTATGGAAGGTAAAGGGGATTATTCACTGATATGGAAGGTAGGGGAGATTACTCACGCTATGAGGTCGTGAAGTTACTCACTGCTATGGAAGGTAGAGGGAGATATTACTGCTATGGAACATGAGGAAGATTACTCACTGCTATGGAGGTAGAGGGAGATTACTCACTGTATGGAAGGTAGAGGGAGATTATTCACTGCTATGGAAGGTAGAGGGAGATTACTCACGCTATGGAAGATAGAGGGAGATTACACACTGTATGGAAGGTAGATGGAGATTACTCACTGCTATGGAAGGTAGAGGGAGATTACTCACTGTTATGGAAGGTAGAGGGAGATTATTACTGCTATGGAACATAGAGGGAGATTACTCAATGCTATGGAGGGTAGAGGGAGATTATCACTGTTATGGAAGCTAGAGGGAGATTTTCACTGCTATGGAAGGTAGAGGAGATTACTCACTGCTATGGAAGGTAAGAGGGAGATTACTCACTGTTGTTTATATTGCACAGACAGACTTAATGGGGGGAGAGAGTAGGAAAAGAAACTTGCATGGAATCTCCTGGTCTCAGTTATGTAAACACTAAACGGCATACAAAGCCACAGCTGTGTTTTTTTCTGGCAATGGTTTTGTTTCTTTGGCAGTGGCGATACCAGGGGCATCTGACCTTTCACCTAGGCATGTGCCACGGTCATTGTACAAAGGGAATATTTCACCGTTGCCTTATTTGTCTGTGATTACTTATGTTAGTGAGATTCATGTTGTTTTTTAAAAGATGAAGCAAATATGATCATTTTTAAACCTATAATTTGTCTTTGGTCCTTGCAGGAAACGCCTCAGATGACTCTGGCAGTAGTTGTTTAGTTTTGTATTAATATGACTAGATTTTCTGGTAAACCAAAGAATGAGACATTTGCACATTTAAATATAGAATTATAATGTGTGGCATTGAAATGCGATTTTAGCAAAAAGAAGTGATGTCACCATCAAGGAACCAAACAATTGTAAGGGTGGCACCCATGTATCCAACAGAATGGGGTGGTACAAATTTTTTCCATTAGCACCCTCGGGCCTTACAATCTTTTTCAGTGACACACAGGGTTATTCAATAAAAGTTCTTATCTTTTAAAATGGTGCCAATTTTGCCCAACCAATCAGATGTAAGATTTCAAATGTTAAATAAGATCTGATGGTTGGGGCAAAATTAGCACCATTTTAAACAATAGACCTTTTATGAATCTTCCTGATAGTGTAGCAGAACCACTGGTGATAATGTTAAACTTGAGGTATTGGTGATTTGGTGAAGACTCCTGCATGGTAGTGTGTTTGCTGGTACACCATTTAGATGATTTTATATATGTAAGGATTGAGGTAAAAATAAAGAGCCCATCTTTTGAGGTATATTTTTTCTGCACATAATTACCTCAGTCTCCTTATGAAACAGTTGCGTCCTTGGGTTGTGGATGATTAGGTATGTATACATTTTAGATTGGGTTGCCCTTTAGAAACTGTTTAGAAAACTTGAATGTATTATGGCCAATATCTCTAAAATGTAAATTTACCTTTTCTAATGGAGGTTCTGTGTTGGGAGATCCTCTGCTTTACACACTGGGTGGTCTCACCTACCAAGATGAGACATGTGGTCAAGTAAGAAAGTATATCCCAAACTAGACTCACAGTATGAATTTCTTAATGGGTTAACATCCCAGTGTGTGGATGTAAAAATGTAGTCCCTTGTTTAAAATAAGGAAATTGGGTACAAGACAGGCAAAGGAACAGTCCCTAGACCTTAACCTGCTATACTATTTTTACTATATTCCAGTATGACCTCTAGTGTTCCATACACCTCTCCCTGAGAGACATTATGGAATAGCTGTTATTCCATTACTACTACTAATGGATAAGTTTTCTCTAAAATTTTCCAACGTTTCCTCAATGTCCTGGTGACCTTGTTACAAAGGGAAAATGTTTCTCCCCACCTTCCTCCGTAGACCGATACCTTCCTCCGCTGTTTTTTGGTGTTGTGTGTTGGTTATATTGTATTGTATTATTCCATCTGTGCACAGATACATGCACACTTGGCTTGGGGAGCTTTTCTTATTGATTGCATTAAATCCTCCTTTAATTGGCACAGCAGAACATATTGCGGTAAAGTCATCTCCCTTATTGCTGCTAATAGGATTTATTCTTGCTGATTTCCAATTAGTTTGTGTGAAATACATGGAAGGTAACGTGTATTTGTTTAAGGAATGTTCCTCCCCATCACCCATAGCATTGTAAAATCAACATACACATCAAAACACACAACTTATGTTTCCAATTGACTGTAAAGAACACGTGTAAATCTTTAGACATGATGCTTCTGGACTTTTTGGCACGAGACAGTTTTAACAGATGCCCAGTGTATCTTAGCGGAGTGCCAAGCTGGAAGTACAGTGCACAAGTGGGTGTGGCTTGGAACTGGGCATGGAGTGCTGACTTAACATTGGCTAGTAAACTAGAGGTCTGACTTAACCCTTGCTAGGAAACCAGAGGTCTGACTTAACACTGGTAATAAAACTGGAGTTCTAACTTAACACTGGCTGGAAAGTAGAGTGGCTGACCCAACACTGGCTAGTAAATGTAGTAAACTTACACGGCTGGTAGTAGAGTGCTGACCCCACATGGCTAGTAAACCGGAGTCTAACTTACACTGGCTGGTAAGTAGAGTGCTGACCCAAACTGGCTAGAAACCGGGCAGTACTAACTTAAACTGGTGGTAAGTAGAGTGCTGACCCCACACTGGCTAGTAAAACCGGAGTACTAACTTAACACTGGCTGGTAAGTAGAGTGCTGACCCAACACTGGCTAGTAAATCGGGAGTACTAACTTAACACTGGCTGGTAAGTAGAGTGTGACCCAACACTGGCTAGTAAACGGGTGTACAACACTGGCTGGTAAGTAGAGTGCTGACCCAACACTGGCTAGTAAACGGGAGTACTAACTTAACACTGGCTGGTAAGTAGAGTGCTGACCCAACACTGGCTATAAACTGGGGTACTAACAACACTGGCTGGTAGTAGAGTGCTGAACCAACACCTATAAAACTGGAGTACTAACAACACTGGCTGGTAAGTAGAGTGCTGACCCAACACTGGCTAGTAAACTGTAGTACTAACTTAACACTGGCTGGTAAGTAGAGTGCTGACCCAACACTGGCTAGTAAACTGTAGTACTAACTTAACACTGGCTGGTAAGTAGAGTGTGACCCAACACTGGCTAGTAAACTGTAGTGCTAACTTACACTGGCTGGTAAGTAGAGTGCTGACCCAACACTGGCTAGTAAACTGTGTACTACTTAAACACTGGCTGGTAATAGAGTGCTGACCCAACACTGGCTAGTAAACTGGAGTACTAACTTAACACTGGCTGGTAGTAGAGTGCTGACCCAACACTGGCTAGTAAACTGGAGTAATAACTTAACACTGGCTGGTAGTAGAGTGCTGACCCAACACTGGTTAGTAAACTGGAGTATACAACTTACACTGGCTGGTATGTAGAGTGCTGACCCAAAACTGGTTAGTAAACTGTGTACTAACTTAACACTGGCTGGTAAGTAGAGTGCTGACCCACACTGGCTAGTAAACTGGAGTACTAAATTAACACTGGCTGGTATGTAGAGTGCTTATCCAACACTGGTTAGTAAACTGGAGTACTAATTTAACACTGGCTGGTATGTAGAGTGCTGACCCAACACTGGTTAGTAAACTGTAGTACTAACTTAACACTGGCTGGTAAGTAGAGTGCTGACCCAACACTGGCTAGTAAACTGGAGGACTGGCTTTCCCACAGTATAAGGCTGAGTCCACACTACAACGCTCCAAATAGCCCACGCAATTGCGAGCGTTATCACACGCAATTTCTGTGCGTTCGCGCGTTTTGTTTCATGCTTTCAATATTTTTAAAGAGAAAACGCATGTGATTGCGCAAAAAAATGCTTGAACGCAAAAAAGCGAAAGGACACGCAATCGCATGCACATTGGAAATTGCGTGGATTTTTCCGTTCCCACTGTGTCCCTTTTAGCGAAAACGCGGACGCAATCGCGAACGAAAACGTGGTGCAAAAGCGCGAAAAATGCGCTAGTGAGGCCTAGCCCTTACCCAGAACTTTTCCAGCTTCAGTAGTCTATCCCCACAGTATTGCTATTAAACAATTTCAGGCTAGCAGTTTTCCTGACAGTATTGTTATAACCTTTTCAGTGCCAGCAGACAGTCCCACGGTAATGCTATTAACCCTTTCAGTGCCAGCAGACAGTCCCACGGTAATGCTAAATCCTTTCAGTGCTTTAGACTATTCCACAGTATGACCAGTAACTGTTTCACGTGCCAGCAACTGCTGGTTAGAGTTATATAAGTTATGTATTACATGCCTTATAACCAGAAACAGAAATCCTCCACTCTGCTATGAGTTCAGACATGCGCATTGTGTTTCATTCAAAGGAATAACACATATTTAATACATTTAGGTGCATTTTCTAAAGTATGCATTTCAAAAAAGTATTGTTGTTTGTGGTATTTCAGAGGTTAATTGTTGTTTAGTTTAAAAACCAACTGTTCTGTACAAATTTTGAATTAATTTTTTTTTAGCTGTAATTGCCTTTATACTTGTTTCCTACTATGGGGCTATTTCCTTGCGATGGCTCGGTGTGCCCCAATGCATGTGTGGTACTGTTGGATTAGGCATGGGGGAAATAATATTTAATTAATTTTAACTGTTTCTAATTGCTAATAGTTGTGAAATTCTATGAAGAAATGCATTTAGAATGTAAAATACCTATGCACAATACACTAGGCATGGGTATCCTGCGGTGGGGCCTATTTAAGTTTCATCCAGCCATTCTTGGACCACTAGGTCAGCAAAACCCATTTAACCATGTCCCCAGAACATCCTGGCCCACACCCCTGATGCCATAACCCTTGGGCCAGATTTCTAAATATGAACCTTTCGAAATTGGGCCATATTATACAGTTTGCCAATGGGCAAAACGGACGGTATTGAAATATTATCCGGTATCCAGTGGCCACAGCGGTTATTTTTGTGTATTTGCATTTTGATTAAAACTCTCGTGGACATGTGGTTACCTATATAGTCTAGTGTAATTTTGTGTATACACATACAGGGTTATCTAATAAAGTTCTTATCATGTAAAATGGTGCTAATTTTGCCCTAACCAATCAGATCTTATTTAACATTTGATCATCTGATTGGTTGGGACAAAATTAGCCCCTTTTAAACTATAAGAACCTTTAGTGAATCTCCTGTAAATGTTCTAGAAATTAAAAAGGTAAAAAAAAATTGAAATTATGAAAAAGTTAGCTTTTATTTTTGCCAAATTCCAGACAAGTTACAAAATTCTTTGTCCTGTTAAAGTACATTTTGTGCCTAATATGTTTAGAGGGCTACTTTACATTCTTGTGTGTAAACTACCAAAGCCCTTTAAAAACAAACATATCTAAGGTGGCCATAAACATTGCTGATACTGGATAAAACTGTTAAATTCTGAGCATCAGCAAGGTTGGGGGCCGAAAATGACAAAATTGTTGTGAAAAACTGCTGCTGGCATTGTGGACAACTTTCCCACAGAAATAAAGGTATGGCTTCCTTTCTTTTAATAGGATCTGCCGTGTATGGGCGAATGGACAATAGATCCTCATACTGTGTATCGTAATCACATGTGTATGGCTTCCTTTACACTGAGGTATATCTGCCTACAAGGATCCCAGAAGGTAGTTGACATTAAGCTAGGTACACCATCCAATAATTCGGCAGAAATTATGTATTGGTTGGGCAGAAATATTGGATGGTTTCTTTTGGCCGGACGCAACCAACGTATGATCGGACATGTTGGAAAACCACAACCAATCATTCAGTCCTCTATGGATCGCACACTCAGTTGTGTGCAAATGACGGACGTGGCTACTTTTGCGACCGGAAGGGTGGTGGAACGGTCGGTTAGGTGGAAGGATCGCACCGTGTACCAGATTAAGACTTAGTAGATAAAAAATACCACAGTGATCTGTATATGTATACACAACAATTTTCCGTGCTGTATGTGTGAAGTGTGTTATAAAAACATTCACATTTAGCACGTCCAACCTGCAGCCCTCCATCTGTGCAGAATGTTATTATTATAGAAATGGAGGGCCTCAAACTAAATACCCCTTATTTACACATGTTTTGTGTGTCCTCTGCTTTCTCCCGTGACTAGCCCAGATTATTTACTGCTATGGAAGGTAGAGGGAGATTACTCACGGTTATATAAGGTAGAGGGAGATTACTCACTGCTATGGAAGGTAGAGGGAGATTATTCACTGCTATGGAACGAAGAGGGAGATTACTCACTGGTATGGAAGGTAGAGGGAGATTACCCACTGCTATGGAACATAGAGGGAGATTACTCACTGCTATGGAAGGTAGAGGGAGATTATTCAGGGGGATAATTTACTTAAACTGCAGTTTTTCACTGTTCTATTTTGCCCTGGATTGAGATGTGTCAGTAGAGTTGCCCTTTTATTAAATAAAATAATTTATATAAATAATGAGAGTTTAAAAACGA
The DNA here is from genome assembly GCA_019447015.1 of Hymenochirus boettgeri. Taxonomy (NCBI): domain Eukaryota; kingdom Metazoa; phylum Chordata; class Amphibia; order Anura; family Pipidae; genus Hymenochirus; species Hymenochirus boettgeri. Next base: position 10,837 of record JAACNH010001838.1, read on the forward strand.
ACAAAGACTGATTATCTAATAAGGACAAATAGCAACAAAAGTGTCAGGTGATGGTGAATTTTAGGTCTCACCTTATAGTATTTGGCCCTACAAGCTTATACCACTAGATGGCGATGGATAATCAGGTGACTGCTAATAGTTTGATTTACAATAGGGATTACATATATGCTATACCAAATAGAATGTTTTGCAACAATGCTTTTTAAACTGTATACATATGAAAATTTTTAAAGGGGAACTGTGGTCCAAAAATGACTTTAGGTAAATTGAGGGAAATTGATAGGAATTGCTCCCCTGAGAATTTTTGCAATTTATTTCCATTGTTTATTTTGCATAGTTTTGAAGAATTACATTTTTGATATGGCAGCAGCATCACCAGGTCCCCTGCATTCCTGCCTCCTGCTCTAGAACTGTCAGTCAATCTGTCCTGTGTCTCCTCCTCCCCTTTACAGCCCCCCTGGTTCCTCCCACTCATGGAACCTATGGTCCTTCCAGTGGCAGGCCCCTCATGGCCCTTATCTTACAGCCCCGTGTGGCCCCGCCCACTCACAGGTGCCATGGGCCCGCCACTCATGGTTGCCTTGGCCCGCCCACTCGCAATTGTCATGGACCCGTCCACTCCTGGGTGCCGTGAGTTACTCAGACCCCCCCCACACACACAGAAAACTCTGTGGAATCAGCCTTTTCAGGCAGAGTGAGAACCTGCCTGAAAAGGCTGTTTTCACACAGTGAAAGAGAAGGGCTGTAGATTCCCTTACCTACTCTGTCAGGACTTCACACAGCAGAGAGGAGGAGGGACTTCCTGTCTCCCTCACACACTGAGGGAGTCTGAGGCTGTGCTCGCCGGGGGCACTGTGCAGGAGAAGCTCAGGAATGTCACAAGTCAGCCTCCCACCCATTAACTTTCTGGTCAGTCATTTCTGTATATCTTGGTTGATGGTATAGGTGGTTGATGGCTCGTTTTAAAGGTAAGAAACTGGCCTGTGGAGACCACAGTTCCCTTTAATGACAAAATTCATGGAAGTAGATTAAATTCAATTAGAAGTAAATTAAGGTAAATAATTTGAAATTTGAAAATTATACTATTCCCAAGTTTTAATTTTTAAACTATTAACTTCAACATAGCTCTGTTAGAATTCCCTGGTCACTAATCAACAGGCGGGAAACTGGCTCTTGCAAAAGCCGGGTTCCCCTGCGGCCATCCCAATCAGGGGGAACATTAACCTCCCAATGGTGCTGGGAAGCAAATGCTACCTTTCTCTCTCAGTAATCCTGCTTCCAACCAAAAATTGTGAGGAAGCACGTGTACAGCTATCTGTGCCAGCCCGGCCAGAAGGTGGGCACAGATCTTCTTGACTTTGGTGCTGGATGGCTAATTCATCTTCCTTAAAGATTATCACACTGGTGCAGCAAACTGGGAATTGTATGACACTGGTGCAGCAAAAAGAGAATTTTACAATATTGCTACGTCAGTCTTAGAATTTTATGAAATTGGTGTAGCAAGCTGGTAATTTATTACACTGGTTCAGCAAACTGGGAATTTTATTACACTGGTTCAGCGAACGGGAATTTTATGATGCTGTACAGCAAACTGGCAATTCAATGGCAGTACTTGTACAGCAAACTGGTAATCCTGAATGGCAGTTACCAATATTGAAAAAATTACCAATATAGGCAATATCAGGCCAGATGGAAAATTCCCATTGCATCGTTATTGGCTTAATTTACCAAAGTGTTGGGTGCACATGTGATTGCAATACAGTATATAGTAACGACGATCAATAAGTTGTATTGCATTGTAGTTGCAAGTGTACAGTATGGTGTCCTTCACATGCATTCAGATATTCATAAATATATTCCATTATATTTCTCTACAGAATAATAAACCATGTGTACGTTGTTCAGTATAGAGATTCAGTACCAGTATAAACAGATCATTTTTAGTAGGGTTTAGTTGAAGTGAAAATACTCTGGAAAGTGTTGTGTAGCGCTGACCCCACAGCCCTTCCCACATGACCAGAATAAAAAAGAAAATAAGCAGCAGCCTCACACACAGCAAGATAAACATGGAAGCCGGGCAGCACTGTCATCCCAGCTGAAGGTGTTTAGAGAATTACTTACTGCTATGAAAGGTAGAGGGAGGTTTCTCACTGCTATGAAAGGAAGAGGAAGATAACTCACTGCTATGGAAGGTAGTGGGAGATTACCCACTGCTATGGAAGGTAGAGGGAGATTACCCAGTGCTAGGAACGTAGAGGGAGACTACCAACTGCTATGAAGGTAGAGGAAGATTACTCACTGTTATGGAAGGTAGAGGGAGATTACTCACTGTTATGGAAGGAAAAGGGAGATTATTCACTGATATGGAAGGTAGAGGGAGATTACCCACTGCTATGGAAGGTAGAGGGAGATTACTCACTGATATGGAATGTAGAGGGAGATTACTTACTGCTATGGAAGGTGAGGGAGATTATTCACTGATATGGAAGATAGAGGGAGATTACTCACTGTATGGAAGGTAGAGGGGGATAACTCACTGCTATGGAAGGTAGAGGGAAATTACCCACTGTATGAAGGTAGAGGGAGATTACTCCTGCTATGGAAGGTAGAGGGAGATTACCCAGTGCTATGGAATGTAGAGGGAGACTACCCACTGCTATGGAAGGTAGAGGGAGATTACTCACTGATATGGAAGGTAGAAGGAGATTACCACTGTTATGGAAGGAAGAGGGAGATTATTCACTGCTATGGAACGTAGAGGAGATTATTACTGATATGGAAGGTAGAGGAAATTACTCACTGTTATGCAAGGTAGAGGGAGATTACCCACTGTTATGGAAGGTAAAGGGGAAATTACACACTGTTATGGAAGGTAAAGGGAGATTATCACTGCTATGGAAGGTAGAGGTAGATTATTCACTGCTATGGAAGGTAGAGGGAGATTACCCACTGCTATGAAACATAGAGGGAGGTTACTCACTGCTAGGAGGAGAGGGAGATTATTCACTGCTATTGAACATAGAGGGAGATAACTCACTGCTATGGAAGGTAGGGGAAGAATACTCACTGCTATAGAAGGTAGAGGGAGATTACCCACTGCATGGAATGTAGAGGGGGATTACTCACTGCTATGGAAGGTAAAGGGGGATTATTCACTGTATGGAAGGTAGAGAGAGATTACTCACTGCTATGGAACATAGAGGGAGATCTCACTGCTATGGAAGGTAGAGGGAGATTATTCACTGCTATGGAACATAGAGGGAGATTACTCAATGCTATGGAAGGTAGGGGAGATTACTCACTGTTAAGGAAGGTAGAGGGAATTATTCACTGCTATGGAAGATAGAGGGAAATTCTCACTGTTATGGAAGGTAGAGGGAGATTATTCACTGCTAAGAAGGTAGAGGGAGATTATTCACTGCTATGGAACGAAGAGGGAGATTACTCACTGCTATGGAAGGTAGTGGAAGTTTAATCACTGCTATGGAAGGTGAGGGAGATTACCCACTGCTATGGAACATAGAGGGAGATTACTCATTGCTATGGAAGGTAGGGGAAGAATACTCACTGCTATAGAAGGGTAGAGGGAGATTACCCACTGCTATGGAATGTAGAGGGGATTACTCACTGCTATGGAAGGTAAGGGGGGATTATTCACTGATATGGAAGGTAGAGAGAGATACTCACTGCTATGGAAGGTAGTGGAAGTTTTCTCACTGCTATGAAGGTAGAGGGAGATAATTACTGCTATGGAACATAGAGGAGATACTCAATGCTATGGAAGGTAGAGGAGATTACTCACTGTTATGGAAGTAAAGGGAGATTATTCACTGCTATGGAAGGTAGAGGGAGATACTCACTGTATGGAAGATAGAGGGAGATTATACACTGCTATGGAAGGTAAAGGGAGATTACTCACTGCTTGGGTAGAGGGAGATTACTCACTGTATGGAAGGTAGAGGGGATTATTTACTGCTATGGAAGGTAGAGGGAGATTACTCACTGTTATGCAAGGTAGAGGGAGATTATTCACTGCTATGGAAGGTAGAGGGAGATTATTCACTGCTATTGAACATAGAGGGAGATTACTCACTGCTATGGAAGGTAGAGGGAGATTACTCACTGCTATGGGACATAGAGGGAGATTACTCACTGCTATGGAAGGTAGAGGGAGATTATTCACTGTTATGGAAGGTAGAGGGAGATTATTTACTGCTATGGAAGGTAGAGGGAGATTATTCACTTATGGAAGGTAGAGGGAGATTATTCACTGCTATGGAACGAAGAGGGAGATTACTCACTGGTATGGAAGGTAGAGGGAGATTACCCACTGCTATGGAACATAGAGGGAGATTACTCACTGCTATGGAAGGTAGAGGGAGATTATTCACTGCTATTGAACATAGAGGGAGATTACTCACTGCTATGGAAGGTAGAGGGAGATTATTCACTGCTATGGAAGGTAGAGGGAGATTACTCACTGCTATGGAAGATAGAGGGAGATTACACACTGCTATGGAAGGTAAAGGGAGATTACTCACTGCTATGGAAGGTAGAGGGAGATTACTCACTGTTATGGAAGGTAGAGGGAGATTATTTACTGCTATGGAAGGTAGAGGGAGATTACTCACGGTTATATAAGGTAGAGGGAGATTACTCACTGCTATGGAAGGTAGAGGGAGATTATTCACTGCTATGGAACGAAGAGGGAGATTACTCACTGGTATGGAAGGTAGAGGGAGATTACCCACTGCTATGGAACATAGAGGGAGATTACTCATTGCTATGGAAGGTAGGGGAAGAATACTCACTGCTATAGAAGGTAGAGGGAGATTACCCACTGCTATGGAATGTAGAGGGGGATTACTCACTGCTATGGAAGGTAAAGGGGGATTATTCACTGATATGGAAGGTAGAGAGAGATTACTCACTGCTATGGAAGGTAGTGGAAGTTTACACTGCTATGGAAGGTAGAGGGAGATTATTTACTGCTATGGAACATAGAGGGAGATTACTCAATGCTATGGAAGGTAGAGGGAGATTACTCACTGTTATGGAAGATAAAGGGAGATTATTCACTGCTATGGAAGGTAGAGGGAGATTACTCACTGCTATGGAAGATAGAGGGAGATTATACACTGCTATGGAAGGTAAAGGGAGATTACTCACTGCTATGGAAGGTAGAGGGAGATTACTCACTGTTATGGAAGGTAGAGGGAGATTATTTACTGCTATGGAAGGTAGAGGGAGATTACTCACTGTTATGCAGGTAGAGGGAGATTATTCACTGCTATGAAGGTAGAGGGAGATTATTCACTGCTATTGAACATAGAGGGAGATACTACTGCTATGGAAGGTAGAGGGAGATTACTCACTGCTATGGGACATAGAGGAGATTACTCACTGCTATGGAAGGTAGGGGGATATCTGTTATGGAAGGTAGAGGGAGATTATTTACTGCTATGGAAGGTAGAGGGAGATTATTCACTGCTATGAAGGTAGAGGGGATATTCACTGCTATGGAACGAAGGGGAGAACTCACTGGTATGGAAGGTAGAGGGAGATTACCCACTGCTATGGAACATAGAGTGAGATTACTCACTGCTATGGAAGGTAGAGGGAGATTATTCACTGCTATTGAACATAGAGGGAGATTACTCACTGCTATGGAAGGTAGAGGGAGATTATCATGCTAGGAAGTAGGGGATATACTGCTATGGAAGTAGAGGGAGATTAACATGCTATGGAAGGTAAAGGGAGATTACTCACTGCTATGGAAGGTAGAGGGAGATTACTCACTGTTATGGAAGGTAGAGGGAGATTATTTACTGCTATGGAAGGTAGAGGGAGATTACTCACGGTTATGGAAGGTAGAGGGAGATTATTCACTGGTATTGAAGGTAGAGGGAGATTACCCACTGCTATGGAACATAGAGGGAGATTACTCACTGCTATGGAAGGTAGAGGGAGATTATTCACTGCTATTGAACATAGAGGGAGATTATTCACTGCTATGGAAGGTAGAGGGAGATTACTCACGGCTATGGAACATAGAGGGAGATTACTCACTGCTATGGAAGGTAGAGGGAGATTATTCACTGCTATGGAACATAGAGGGAGATTACTCACTGCTATGGAAGGTAGAGGGAGATTACTCACTGTTAAGGAAGGTAGAGGGAGATTATTCACTGCTATGGAAGGTAGAGGGAGATTACTCACTGTTATGGAAGTAGAAGGAGTTATTCATGTAGAAGGTAGAGGGAGATTATTCACTGCTATGAAAAGTAGAGGGATATTACATACTGCTATGGAAGGTAGAGGGAGATTATTCACTGCTATGGAACGTAGAGGGAGATTACTCACTGCTATGGAAGGTAGAGGGAGATTACTCACTGTTATGGAAGATAGAGGGAGATTACTCACTGTTATGGAAGGTAGAGGGAGATTATTCACTGCTATGGAAGGTAGAGGGAGATTATTCACTGCTATGAAAAGTAGAGGGATATTACATACTGCTATGGAAGGTAGAGGGAGATTATTCACTGCTATGGAAGGTAGAAGGCGATTACTCACTGTTATGGAAGGTAGAGGGAGATTACTCACTGTTAGAAAGGTAGAGGGAGATTATTCACTGCTATGGAAGGCAGAGGGAGATTATTCACTGCTGTGGAAGGTAGAGGGAGATATTCACTGTATGGAACGTATAGGTGGATTACTCACTGTATGGAAGGTAAAGGGGGATTATTCACTGATATGGAAGGTTGAGGGAGATTACTCACTGCTATGGAAGGTAGAGGGAGATTACTCACTGTTATGGAAGGTAGAGGGAGATTACTCACTGTTATGGAAGGTAGAGGGAGATTATTCACTGCTATGGAAGGTAGAGGGAGATTATTCACCTGCTATGAAAAGTAGAGGGTATTTACATACTGCTATGGAAGGTAGAGGGAGATTATTCACTGCTATGGAACGTAGAGGGAGATTACATACTGATATGGAAGGTAGAGGGAGATTACTCACTGTTATGGAAGGTAGAAGGCGATTACTCACTGTTATGGAAGGTAGAGGGAGATTACTCACTGTTATGAAGGTAGAGGGAGATTATCACTGCTATGAAAAGTAGTGGGATATTACATACTGCTATGGAAGGTAGAGGGAGATTATTCACCGCTATGGAACGTATAGGTGGATTACTCACTGCTATGGAAGGTAAAGGGGGATTATTCACTGATATGGAAGGTTGAGGGAGATTACTCACTGCTATGGAAGGTAGTGGAAGTTTAATCACTTCTATGGAAGGTAGAGAGAGATTACCCACTGCTATGGAACATAGAGGGAGATTACTCATTGCTATGGAAGGTAGAGGGAGATTACCCACTGCTATGGAATGTAGAGGGTGGTTACTCACTGCTATGGAAGGTAAAGGGGGAGGATTCACTGATATGGAAGGTAGAGAGAGATTATCACTGCTATGGAAGGTAGCGGAATTTTATTCACTGCTATGGAAGGTAGAGGGAGATTACCCACTGCTATGGAACATAGAGGGAGATTACTCACTGCTATGGAAGGTAGAGGGAGATTATTTACTGATATGGAACATAGAGGGAGATTACTTAATGCTATGGAAGGTAGAGGGAGATTACTCACTGTTATGGAAGGTAGAGGGAAATTATTCACTGCTATGGAAGGTAGGGAGATTATTCACTGCTATGGAACGTAGAGGGAGATTACTAACTGCTATGGAAGGTAAAGGGAGATTACTCACTGGTATGGAAGGTAGAGGGAGATTATTCACTGCTATAGAAGGTAGAGGGAGATATTCACTGCTATGGAAGTGAGAGGGAGATTATTCACTGATTGAAATGAGAGGGATGTTAATACTGCTATGGAAGGTGAGGGAGATTATTCACTGCTATGGAAGTAGAGGGAGATTATTCACTGCTATGGAAGGTAGAGGGAGATTACTTACTGATATGGAAGGTAGAGGGAGAATACTCACTGTTATGGAAGGTAGAGGGAGATTACTCACTGTTATGGAAGGCAGAGGGAGATTATTCACTGCTGTGGAAGGTAGAGGGAGATTATTCACTGCTATGGAAGGCAGAGGGAAATATTCACTGCTGTGGAAGGTAGAGGGAGATTATTCACTGCTATGAAAATTAGAGGGATATTACACCCTCTACACTGCTATGGAAGGTAGAGGGAGATTACTCACTGTTATGGAAGGTAGAGGGAGATTATTTACTGCTATGGAACATAGGAGAGATACTCAATGCTATGGAGGTAGAGGGAGATATTCACTGCTATGAAAAGTAGAGGGATATTACTGCTATGGAATGTAGAGGGGATTACTCACTGCTATGGAGGTAAAGGGGATTATTCACTGATATGGAAGGTAGAGGGAGTTAATCACTGCTATGGAAGGTCGTGGAAGTTTACTCACTGCTATGGAAGGTAGAGGGAGATTATTTACTGCTATGGAACATAGAGGAAGATTACTCACTGCTATGGAAGGTAGAGGGAGATTACTCACTGTTATGGAAGGTAGAGGGAGATTATTCACTGCTATGGAAGGTAGAGGGAGATTACTCACTGCTATGGAAGATAGAGGGAGATTACACACTGCTATGGAAGGTAGATGGAGATTACTCACTGCTATGGAAGGTAGAGGGAGATTACTCACTGTTATGGAAGGTAGAGGGAGATTATTTACTGCTATGGAACATAGAGGGAGATTACTCAATGCTATGGAGGGTAGAGGGAGATTACTCACTGTTATGGAAGCTAGAGGGAGAATTTCACTGCTATGGAAGGTAGAGGGAGATTACTCAATGCTATGGAAGGTAGAGGGAGATTACTCACTGTTAGTTATATTGCACAGACAGACTCTAATGGGGGAGAAGATAGGAAAAGAAACTTGCATGGAATCTCCTGGTTCAGTTAGTAAACACTAAACAGGCAATACAAAGCCACAGCTGTGTTTTTTTCTGGCAATGGTTTTGTTTCTTTGGCAGTGGCGATACCAGGGCATCTGACCTTTCACCTAGGGCATGTGCCACGGTCATTGTACAAAGGGAATATTTCACCGTTGCCTTATTTGTCTGTAGATACTCTATGTTAGTGAGATCTACATGTTGTTTTTCACAGATGAAGCAAATATGATCATTTTAAACCTATAATTTGTCTTTGGTCCTTGCAGGAAACGCCTAGATGACTCTGGCAGTAGTTGTTTAGTTTTTGATATTTAATATGACTAGATTTTCTTGGTAAACCAAAGAAGAGACATTTGCACATTTAAATTATAGACTTATAATTGTGTGCATTGAATGCGATTTTAGCAAAAAGAAGTGATGTCACCATCAGGACACCTAAACAATTGTAAGGTGGCACCCATGTATCCAACAGAAGGGGTGGTACAAATTTTTTCCATTAGCACCCCGGGCCTTACAATCTTTTTCAGTGACACATAGGGTTATTCAATAAAAGTTCTATCTTTTAAAATGGTGCAATTTTGCCCCAACCAATCAGATGTAAGATTTCAAATGTTAAATAAGATCTGATGGTTGTGGGCAAAATTAGCACCATTTTAAACATAAGCCTTTATTGAATCTTCATATGTGTAGCAGAACCACTGGTGATATGTTAACTTGAGGTATTGGTGATTTGGTGAAGACTCCTGCATGGTAGTGTTTGGCTGGTACACCATTCTAGATGATTTTATATATGTAGTTGAGGTAAAATAAAGAGCCCATTCTTTTGAGGTATATTTTTTGCCACATAATTACCTCAGTCTCCTTATGAACACGTTGCGTCCTTGGGGTTGTGGATGTAGGTTATGTTACATTTTAGATTGGGGTTGCCCTTTAAGAAACTGTTTAGAAAACTTGAATGTATTATGGCCAATATTCTAAAATGTAAATTTACCTTTTAATGGAGGTTCTGTGTTGGGAGATCCTCTGCTTTACACACTGGGTGGTTCACCTACCAAGATGAGACATGTGGTCAAGTAAGAAAGTATATCTCCAAACTAGACTCACATGTATAGAATTTCTAATGGGTTAAACATCCCAGTGTGTGGATGTTAAAAATGTAGTCCCTGTTTAAAAATAGGAAATTGGGTACAAGACAGGCAAAGGAAAATGTCCCTAGACCTAACCTGCTATACTATTTTTACTATATTCAGTATGACCTCTAGTGTTCCATACACCTCTCCCTGAGAGACATTATGGAATAGCTGTTACTATTCCATTACTACTACTACTAATGGATAAGTTTTCTCTAAAATTTCCAACGTTTCCTCAATGTCCTGTTGACCTTGTTACAAAGGGAAAATGTTTCTCCCCAACCTTCCTCCGTAGACCGATACCTTCCTCCGCCTGTTTTTTGGTGTATGTGTCTTGGTTATATGTATTGGATCTTTCCATCTGTGCACAGATACATGCACACTTGGCTTGGGGAGCTTTTCTTATTGATTGCATTAAATCCTCCTTTAATTGGCACAGCAGAACATATTGGGTAAAGTCACTCCCTTATTGCTGCTAATAGTGATTTTTCTTGCTGATTCCAATTAGTTTGTGTGAAAACATTGGAAGGTAAACGTGTATCTTGTTTAGGAATGTTCCTCCCCATCACCCATAGCATTGTAAAATCAACATACACATCAAAATCACACAACTTATGTTTCCAATTGACTGCTAAAGAACACGTGTAAATCTTTCAGAATGATGCTTCTGGACTTTTTGGCACGAGACAGTTTTTACAGATGCCCCGTGTATCTTCCAGGGAGTGCAAAGCTGGAAGTACAGTGCAAAAGTGGGTGTGGCTTGTGGAACTGGGCTGGAGTGCTGACTTAACATTGGCTAGTAAACTAGAGGTTGACTTAACCCTTGCTAGTAAACCAGGGTCTGACTTAACACTGGTTAATAAACTGGAGTTCTAACTTAACAACTGGCTGGAAGTAGAGTGCTGACAACCAACAATGGCTAGTAAACTGTAGTACTAACTTAACACTGGCTGGTAAGTAGAGTGCTGACCCACACTGGCTAGTAAACAGGAGTACTAACTTAACACTGGCTGGTAAGTAGAGTGCTGACCCAACACTGGCTAGTAAACCGGAGTACTAACTTAACACTGGCTGGTAAGTAGAGTGCTGACCCAACACTGGCTAGTAAACCGGAGTACTAACTTAACACTGGCTGGTAAGTAGAGTGCTGACCCAACACTGGCTAGTAAATCGGAGTACTAACTTACACTGGCTGGTAAGTAGAGTGCTGACCCAACACTGGCTAGTAAACGGTGTACTAACACTGGCTGGTAAGTAGAGTGCTGACCCAACACTGGCTAGTAAACGGGAGTACTAACTTAACACATGGCTGGTAGTAGAGTGCTGACCCAACACTGGCTAATAAACTGGAGTACTAACAACACTGGCTGGTAAGTAGAGTGCTGACCCAACACTGGCTAATAAACTGGAGTACTAACAACACTGGCTGGTAAGTAGAGTGCTGACCCAACACTGGCTAGTAAACTGTAGTACTACTTAACACGGCTGGTAAGTAGAGTGCTGACCCAACACTGGCTAGTAAACTGTAGTACTAACTTAACACTGGCTGGTAAGTAGAGTGCTGACCCAACACTGGCTAGTAAACTGTAGGCTAACTTAACACTGGCTGGTAAGTAGAGTGTGACCCAACACTGGCTAGTAAACTGTAGTACTAACTTAACACTGGCTGGTAAGTAGAGTGCTGACCCAAACACTGGCTAGTAAACTGGAGTACTAACTTAACACTGGCTGGTAGTAGAGTGCTGACCCAACACTGGTAGTAAACTGGAGGAATAACTTAACATGGCTGGTAAGTAGAGTGCTGACCCAACACTGGTTAGTAAACTGGAGTACTAACTTAACAGGCTGGTATGTAGAGTGCTGACCCAACACTGGTTAGTAAACTGTAGTACTAACTTAACACTGGCTGGTAAGACGAGTGTGACCCACACTGGCTAGTAAACTGGAGTACTAACTTAACACTGGCTGGTATGTAGAGTGCTTATCCAACACTGGTTAGTAAACTGGGTACTAATTTAACACTGGCTGGTATGTAGAGTGCTGACCCAACACTGGTTAGTAAACTGTAGTACTAACTTACAACTGGCTGGTAAGTAGAGTGGACCCAAACACTGGCTAGTAAACTGGAGGACTGGCTTTCCCACAGTATAAGGTGAGTCCACACTAAAACGCTCCAAATAGCCCACGCAATTGCGAGCGTTATCACACGCAATTTCTGTGCGTTCGCGCGTTTTGTTTCTGCTTTCAATATTTTAAGAGAAAACGCATGTGATTGCGCAAAAAAATGCTTGAACGCAAACGCGAACGGACACGCAATCGCATGACAATTGGAAATTGCGTGGATTTTTCCGTTCCCACTGTGTCCATTTTAGCGAAAACCGCGGACGCAATCGCGAACGAAAACGGCTGGTGCAAAAGCGCGAAAAATGCGTAGTGAGCCTAGCCCTTACCAGAACTTTTCCAGCTTCAGTAGTCTATCCCCACAGTATTGCTATTAACAATTCGCGCTAGCAGTTTTCCTGACAGTATTGTTATTAACCTTTTCAGTGCCAGCAGACAGTCCCACGGTAATGCTATTAACCCTTTCAGTGCCAGCAGACAGTCCCACGGTAATGCTATTAATCCTTTCAGTGCCTTTAGACTATTCCACAGTATGACCAGTAACTGTTTCAGTGCCAGCAACTGCTGGTTAGAGTTATATAAGTTATGTATTACATGCCTCTATAACCAGAAACAGAAATCCTCCACTCTTGCTATGAGTTCAGACATGCGCATTGTGTTTCATTCAAAGGAATAACACATATTTTAAACATTTAGGTGCATTTTCTAAAGTATTGCATTTTCAAAAAAGTATTGTTGTTGTGGTATTTCAGAGGTTAATTGTTGTTAGTTTAAAAACCAAACTGTTCTGTACAAATTTTGAATTAATTTTTTTTTAGCTGTAATGGCCTTTAACTTGTCCTACTTGGGGCTATTTCCTTGCGATGCTCGGTGTGCACCAATGCATGTGTGGTACTGTTGGATTTAGGCCTGGGAAATAATATTTAATTAATTTTAATGTTTCTAATCTGCTAATAGTTGTGAAATTCTATGAAGAAAATGCATCTAGAATGTAAAATACCTATGACAATACACTAGGCATGGGTATCCTGCGGTGGGGGCATTTTAAGTTTCATCCAGCATTCTTGGACCACTAGGTCAGCAAAACCCATTTACAATGTCCCCCAGAACATCCTGGCCACACACCCTGAATGCCATAACCCTTGGGCAAGATTTCTAAATATGACCTTTCAGAATTGGGCCATATTTTTACAGTTTGCCAACTGGGCAAAACGGCGGTATTGAAATATATCCGGTATCCAGTGGCACAGCGGTTATTTTTGTGTATTTGCATTTTGTTAAAACTCTCGTGGACAGTGGGTTACTATATATTCTAGTGTAATTTTTGTGTATACACATACAGGGTTATCTATAAAAAGTTCTTATCATGTAAAAATGGTGCTAATTTGCCCTAACCAATCAGATCTTATTTAACATTTGATCATCTGATTGGTTGGGACAAAATTAGCCCCATTTTAAACTATAGACCTTTAGTGAATCTCCCTGTAAATGTTCTAGAAATTAAAAAGGAAAAAAAAATTGAAATATGAAAAAGTTAGCTTTTATTTTTGCCAAATTCCAGACAAGTTACAAAATTCTTTGTCCTGTTAAAGTACATTTTTGTAATATGTTTAGAGGGCTACTTTAATATTCTCTGTGTGTAAACTACCAAAGCCCTTAAAAACAAACATATCTAAAGGTGGCCATAAACATTGCTGATACGGATAAAACCTGTTAAATTCTGAGCATCAGCAGGTTTGGGGCCGAATGACAAAATTGTTGATGAAAAACTGCTGCTGGCATTGTGGACAACTTTCCCCACAGAAATAAAGGTATTGGCTTCCTTTCTTTTAATAGGATTGCCCGTGTATGGGCGAATGGACAATAGATCCTCATAATGTGTATCGTAATCACATGTTATGGCTTCCTTACACTGAGGTATATCTGCTCAAGGATCCCAGAAGGTAGATTGACATAAGCTAGGTAACACCATCCAATAATTCGGCAGAAATTATGTATTGGTTGGGCCGAATATTGGATGGTTTCTTTTGGCCGGACGCAACCAACGTATGATCGGACATGTTGGAAAACCACAACCAATCATTCAGTCTCTATGGATCGCACACTCAGTTGTGGCAAAATGACGGCGTGGCTACTTTTGCCGACCGGAAGGGTTGGAACGGTCGGTTAGGTGGAAGGACTGCACCATGGTACCAGATTAAGACTAGTAGATAAAAAATACACAATGTGATCTGTATATGTATACACACAATTTTCCGTGCTGTATGTGTGAAGTGTGTTATAAAAACATTCACATTTAGCACGTCCAACCTGCAGCCCTCATCGTGGCAGAATGTTATTATTATAGAAATGGAGGGCCTCAAACTAAATACCCCTATTTACACATGTTTTGTGTGTCTCTGCCTTTCCCGTGACTAGCCATGTTGTCGTTTCCCACTATCTCCATTGTTGTTGTCAGGGTATGTGTACTGGTTAGATTGATATGTTTTACACTGTGCCACTGTACAGCAGCCCCATTCTGTATTTTAATGTGTCACGGTGTACATTCAGCCCTTGTGGGGCAACGTCAGGCCAGGACATACCTATGTGAGGAGTTCTTCCAGACTACTTGAATAAATGGGAGGCCCATTTAGCAGCCATGCAGCTGTGTAGGAACAAACAAGCCAGTGAAAGGGGGCCAGTCATCCCAGCCCAGTGCAAGAGTGTATTTGAGGAAGATGGAAAGCAGTTGGAATTTTGGCACAGAACCGGAATCTACTCAGCTAACAGCTTCTAACCACTTTGGGTGAGTCACTTTTTTTTTAAAAAACAACTTAAGCTTAAAATTTTGTGTAATTGATTTTATTTATAATTAAGGAATGTATTTTTATTCTTTAATAGTCACCAGGATGAAAGTTCATCATGGTAGGTCCTATATCATATGGACAGATGGCATATCTGAATGGTGGGTTGTTGTTTTTTTTAATTAAATTGGGTCTTATTAAGTAAAAGATGGAGGCGAAGCGAAGGACTCTTGGTAATTCTAGGACTATTGATTTAAGGGATGGCACGTACAGCAGGATATTTCCCTAGTGCTGGATCTGGCCCTTATAGGTTATATTTTAAAGCTGTCACAGATACTAATAACTTTGGTTTGCTATTCCCTATCAAATACATTACAGGTTTTATCATTAGTGTTCATTATGTTGGATTCAGTTTTGTCAGTATATAAAACAAACAGAAAATGGGGGAATGTAATGTAACAAACACATGTACTGCCGTGATTTGCAAAGCTTCACAGCTGTGAAGCTAGGAGGGATAGTGAATGCTGCCTGACAAGCTGAGGATGCTGGGAATCGTAGTTTAAACTATCTATACGTGTTTATTAAAGGGTCTTTCCTTATTCTCAAAATGAAAATATGAGTTTTAACACATAGCAAGACACAGTGGGGGATTAGCTTTACAGTAAAGAAACGGATAATATGACAAACCTGTGGCCACACATTGATTGGCTGGGGATTTTGGGAGCTGTAATTCAAACAAGTGATCTACTACCCACTAATGGACCGAGCAACAACACAAGCCACTGGACATTGCAAAACGCCATCCGAAATGCAGCAGTGTGGCCAGCCTTATTGTGTGCTTATTGGACAATTAACAATTATGGAGATTGAACTGCAATGAAAACTTTAATCTGTTTAAATGTATCTATCGCTCTATCTATCATCTATCTATCTATCTATCTATCTATCTATCATTATATTGTATTTAATAATATATATGTATAATCGGCGTCTTCATCTGTCCACTATAGCTTTAACTATATTTGGTTGAGCATATGATCATCTGATCATCTGATCTAGTCTATCTATCTGTCGTATCTGGTCTATATCGGTCACCACCACATCACGACTACGATCGAGCACGAGCAGCATCAGCATCTAGCGAGCAGCTACCGTCCTACGCGCGCTCAACGCCCACCCGATCGCCTCTCTACATCCCGACGCGCGACACCCACACGACTCATCACAACTACGACTCTCTATCTATCGACTACTAGATCTATCTATCTAGCTCTCTATCTATATTATCTATCTTAGCTCACTCCGATACTATATATATATATAGATAGATCTGTCTGTTTTCTACTGTCCATCTACGCTATCTATTATTGGTTAGCAATGATCTATCATCTATCTATCGTTGTCTGTCTGTTGTCTGTCTGTCTGTCTGCGCGGCTGCGCTGGTCATCATCACATCACACAACACCCACAACACGGCAGCCGTACCAAAATGGGGAGCATTAGACAGCAGAGCAGCGACGAGCGAGCACAGCGAGCAGCACAGAGCGAGCGTAGCAGAGCGAGCGACAGCGACAGCGAGGAGCGAGCGACAGAGCGAGGTAGCGAGGAGCTAGCGAGCGAGCGAGCGACTCAGCGAGCGAGCAGCGAGCGAGCGTATGCGTAGCGAGCAGCGAGCAGCGAGCAGGAGGATCAGTCGAGCGACTAGCATCGACAACTAGCATCTATATCATCTAGCTAGCTATGATAGCTAGCAGCTAACATCATCACTAACACACGACACATCGATCTATCTATCTATCTAATTCTATCTATCTATCTATTATCTATCATTCATCTATTCTATCTATCATCTATCTATTATCTATAACAATTTACTTTACATTGTCCCAGTAAGCTCTTTGGTCCATTGTAGATATAATCCTTTGTGGTTTCCTTTGCCTTACGTGATGATGTGTCCATTTCAGATGTCTGACCCTGCATATCATCAGGAAGCAACGTAACACTGTGGTTAGTCAATGGATAATTTTGTGTTTCTGTAGTCAAAGGTGACTTTATAACGCAGACGTATCAAAGGCTGTTAACCTGGAAACCCAGACGTAATGTTCAAACATTCTGCCTTAATATATTATTTACAGTGGCTTATTATACAGCAAGTTTCATGGAAAGGAATCTAGATCTAAGTGCCTTGTATTTGTGCTGTTTACTTAGTAGAATGCTTTGAATTTTCCCAATCTCTGGAGAGAGAGAGAGTAGATGAGTCGCCTCTTTGTATAATAGTGAACAGGGAGAGGTTGAGTCAGCATTGCCATCCATAGCTCCTAGGGAAACACCTATGTTCAGCCACACACGTCCTTTCATTGCCCTTAGAAGTCTAAGCAGAGATGGTTTTACTACCTGCAGTTTATCACGAGACTTCAATCATGTCTGGGGATGATGCAATAAGAGGTGCAAAAGTTTGCCTGAAATGAATTTGCAACAACCAATCAAATGGTTAGCTTTTTCTGGGTTATTGAAATTAAATAACATCTGATTGGTTGCTCCATATTAATTACACTGGCAAACTTTTGTCCTTTTGAATCAACCCCTCTGTGTCTCTGAAGAAGTGGCTGGACACTGTGAAAGGAGTCAGACCCCCATGTTTTGTGTAAATATATTGCCTGATGTCCAATTGCTAATAAAAATATTATTTCACCCTTAAATTACGGAGTGGTGATTCTATTTTCTTTAGAGTTTTGTTAGGAACATTTTTTTGATAAAACATACAAGAGCATTAAAGGTATGTGATCAGTTATATGTGCTTAGCTATGTCATTAGTTGCACATGATTTATCTCCAACAAAGTATTATAGGCTATATATCCTGTACTGCAGGGGTGCTGCTGTCACGAGGCCACTTGAAAATGTGCTTCTGTCATCACACTCCACCTCCAAAGAGTCTATGTTCACCCAATGCGTTTAAGTTCAAAACAAGTGGTGGAAAATCGGGTAGGTTATTAGAGGTAAATGTATCCAGCTCCTTGCCTCTCGGAACCCAGCACAACATCACCCAATAGAATGGAAGATTGAACATTCTTAATTGACTCATCAGTCATAACAACTTAAAGTGTCTTCTTTTTTTCTTTCCAGGTAACAAACAGGGATCATCTGAATCATCTGACCAGAAATCAACCACCCAAAAAGCAGCAATGGACACATACAAATCAGTCTTGGTTGTGAATATATCACGACATGTCTGGTAGACTTCTGTTGTTTACAACCTCAAACAGGGACACAGCCAATCCAACTGCGCTTAGCTGGTCAGTCAGAGTGCCCAATGAAGGCCGACTGGAAATCCTGCACAATGGACATGGGGCACAGTTTGTGATGATGATTTTAATCTGGAGGTGGCAACATATAGTGTGCAAGCAGCTTGGTTTTGAGATGGCAATGAACTGGGCTCACAGTGCCAAGTATGGACAAGGTGAAGGTAAGGAAAACCACAATGATTTACACCAATAGAAAAATCCAGCGATGATTTTAAAGAATAATTGCTTTGCACTAATAGATGATTGCACAGAAATAGGATCCTCACTATACTATAACATGCGCCCCAGTACTGTGTGTTAACCTTTAATAAAGAACAAACAGAATTATCAGCTGATATTACAGGATTTGTCTTCTTGGAAAGTCTTTCCATGTATTGATGCGCAATGTAAATTGTACCAAACCTGTCATTCAGCCTGATATTTGTGGATTTATTATGATTAGTGTGTTATACAGAGTGTACTACTCTATACCCCAGTTCTTTTTATATTAAATTGTGTTTTACCATTAAGCCATGTGGACATACATCATTTCACCCCACATGAACTTGTCTACATAATACAGTTTGTTCTAAAACGAATCTAAAAACAGAATGTGGGACATAAGATTAATAGATCATATGTAACACTGCATGTATACATGGTACATAGAGGGCCTTAGCGGTATCAGTCAGATATTGCCACATGGTGCTTCTAACCTGACCAAGCTCCCATGATGCTGTATTGAGTTTTCGGTGGTTACTGCTTGTGGGAGTTTGGTCAGGAAGAAAATGTTGGGAAAATGAGGTTTATACCCCCAATAATTAAACTGATACAAAGTAGCACAAAATATAACTAAAAGAGTACTGCATCAGTTTACTGGTGTTATGTACAATGAGTGCTAAATCCACTATAACCCAATATTATATAGGATTTTACACCTGGGAAAAGCTAATAAAATCATTATTTCAGATTGGAATTTGGAAACTGATTTGCGAAATAAAAGCAGCCATTTTATTAATTCCATTTGATAACATTTTTGGGGAATGAAAACGTATTCAGAAAATTAAGTTTGCAAATGGACTATTGTTTTCACAGAGATCATTATTAAAGTAAAAGCAATGTTTTGTAAATGGGCAAGTTTCTATTTGTCATTAAAGAGCATGTCCACCCCCAACAAAATTTAACCCACTACTGGCCCCACTGTATAATTGAAAAAAAACCTTACCCTCCTTAACTTACATGCCTGCTCCTTATGGTTCTCGTAATGCTCTTCAAAGTCCAGGAAACTGAAAGGTAGGAATGGTCTTCCTGTCCAAAATGTTGTGCCTCTGTTGTGTCCTCACAGTTGATCTGACATGCGCAGGGGATCCTTCCCCCCCTCCCTCCCGATCCCCCATGACTCTCCTTCATGCAGTGTAAAAAGCATTAGGTATAATGTAGGACATGCCCTCCCACCCCCAACTGACCATTGTTAAAATAGATTCCAAAATCTACTTAAAGGGCATCTATCCGTAAAGTAGGTTATTTTAAATAGACCATAATTGAAAAATATCAGGGTTATTCAAAAAAGTTCTTATATCTAAAATGGTGCTAATATTGCCCCAACCAATCAGATGTTAGCTTTCAAATGTTAAATAAGATCTGATTGGTTGGGGCAAATTAGCACTATTTTAAACTATAAGAACTTTTATTGAACTCCCTGTATTATTCTTCTAACCACCACTGTATTACTTTTGTTGATCTGCTCCCTATTTCTTTAGATATCCAATCTAAAATTCTATATTTCAGCTGTCAATCAAGTTCCTTGCTCTCGAAAACTATTCTTCTGTGAGTAGTTTTACTGTAGCTGAATGGGGACAGAATTTTAACAGTTGGAATGCTGTATGTTGTATGCAGGCTTGACAGTTGGTTTGTGGGGGAAAAGTCAGGTTGGATGGAAGTGGGAGTGGTTAAAAGAAGGAGGGGGGATACTGCCCCTAAACAAAACGTGTGCTGGATTGAAGGCATGAGCAAAACACGCAAGTGCTACTTACATGTTCAATTATAGATTAAGATGAGGCAAAGTCATTTTGTCAGTATAGTGTCCCTTTAAGATTCTCCACTCCTGCGGCATTCTGTATTGCTGGCAGCCATGGTTGTGTTGGTTACCTCTCAGCCACGACTTCAGGTCCAGCTCCTGCTTGTAGTTCTGGGGCAGGCAGGGGAGCCGGACCAGTGCGACGCTGGAATGAGGAGCTGTAGTAGAATTTGGAATCTATTTTCAAAGAGCCAATATAGCGGTTTGGGGTGGGAGGGAATGCTCTACCATATATTAAAAGTTTTTACTAAGGGTGGAGATGCCCTTTAAGGATTATTGATGATAGCTCTGGAGATGATTGTCTACTTTCGAATTTTCAATTTTATAGAAAGTAGACAATCATCGAAACTGAAAGTAGATGATTTTCGAAAAAAGTCTATCTCATAGCGCCTGGGCTTACCATTGGACAAATTTCACAAGTATGGAGGAGGCAGCAAGGGGACCGTATAGAACATCTTAAGCACACCTCACCCTGGGTACTACATTAGCTATCCCATTTAGAATGCATTACCACAATGTTAAATCTGCAAAATAAAAAAAAATCACCTGCTTGTTATAAATTTTGAGCGATGAGTGTATTTTTTTGTTGCAGAATGTTACCATGGAAAACGTCTTTCATTGGTCTTAATGTTTCATGAAAGCAGGATCTGAGATTTTCATCTTTGATATTCTATATGCGTATGGAAGCTATCCATTATATCCCAAACCTACTGCTTTTATTTATATTGGCCCTTTATATTCAGCTGTTTGTCATGTTGTCCTGCTACACACATAGAAAAATCGGAAACTTTTGTGTGAAAAGATGTGTTTTTCTTGCCTATAACTGGTTAAACTGACATTGATATAGGACACCACATTAAACACCATGGTGACTTCCAACTATGAAGTTAATAGGCCATTTAATTCATTTAAATCAGTAGAAAATGTCTTTCTTTCCTCCCTTGGTGTCATGGCACCCGGGTGGTAAGAATAAATGTAATTTATTTAAGGATAATTAAACTATCTTCTATAAAACATAAATATCATACAAGCCGTCAAAGAATACTGTAATCATACAAAGAGACAAGGCTGCATTCCGAGATTCTTTATACCAGACCCAGAAATCTAAGGTAACTACTAATATACAATCCATGATATTACAGGAGCCCAACACGTAGAGCAGTTACCATGTTTACCAGACAGCCCTTTAGTGAATTCCAAGTTATGTTGGGCTTTTAAAGCTGGGTACACACCATGCAATATTTGGCCCATCCAACGGCATTTCGTGTTTCAATTGGGCTGAATTATTATATGGGTTTCTTCTTGCGGCCGCGACCAACTGTCGGTTGTTTGTTCGTCCAAATTGGACACGATTGAGCGTGTCGAAAAACCAAAGCTGATCATGCGGTCCATAGTGGTCGTGGCTAACTGTTGGACACGGCTGCATTTGCCATGACTGACAGTCCTTTCGCCTGGAAGACCAGTGGAAGCCTTGAGCGGTCAGTCTAGAGGAAGGATTGGAGCATGAGTATCGTGCTATTAGCATTATATGAGCTGAGAATCAGAGTACAATCTACTGACTGGTTTTGGCCTTATTGAACCTGATGGCATTTCCAAAAGAGCCCGCCATGAAAATGAATAATTACCAATAACTCCTTTATTTGCCTTCTGAGAAAGTGAAAATAGCAAGACTCCCTACACCTACCAATTAGGGCGGATTTACCAAGAGCCGCAATCACTGGCCTCTCTGCAATTTAAAGGTATGTCCACCCCTTCAAAAGATTTTATATATTGCAGGACCCCCCAAAACCTCAGTAACATTTTGCTTAAACTTGCCAATATGCTGCAGAGTAAAATGATACTTACAAGTCCACAATCCAGTTTGCAGTGTAGCCAATGGGAAGACATGCATTGTGCAGTGTGTGTTCCATTGGCTACATCGTGTACTGCAGAAGAGAGCGGGAACATCGAGGGAAACTTAAAGGGTATCTCCACTGGTAAGAACAAAATTTGATTTTCAGTTTTATTGAAGAACAGGAGGTAAAGGAGCTGTGTCTTACCTCCCATTCTTCAATAAAACCTGCAGGAGCCAGGAGAGAATATAAGGTACTTACACGATCGCTCGCTCCTCTGCCGCACAGGTCCTAATGGACTCTATATTCAAACGCATCGCATTTGCACAAAGAGTACAGAGTCCGTCAGGAGGAGTCGGCGGAGGGAGCGAGCAATTATGTAAGTAGCTTACCTCTCTCCCAGCTCCTGCAGGTTATATTCAAGAACGGGAGGTAAGACACAGCTCCTTACCTCCTGTTCTTTAATAAAAATAAATGTCAAAATTTTGTTTTTACGAGTGGAGATACCCTTTAAAGTAAGTAAACTACAGCTGCTAGGTAAATTATCCAGGGGTGAGGCCTTAGCGGTTAAGCTTCTCACCCAGGGTACTACTCAGCTATGAAAGAAGAGGAGCAAGGGGGGAGGGGGTATAATTGTCCTTAAAAAATTCAAACAGATGGCATTGATGATCCAGATAAAGGCATGGGCACATTTTGCCCTCTTTAAATAAGCCCAACAGTGTTACTAATGCTGCGTGTGCTGTGCCGTACTAATACTGTGCAGACTTTCCAAGATCAACACCAGCCTTTTGTTCAGGAACACTTTGGTGTCTAATAAAACAAACCCACTTCCTTGTTTAACATTAAAACGTGTATATGTAGTTGACTTTATTTACATTAAAGGGCCCATCTGGTTGGATAACGTTCGGGTTCAGGCACAGAGAGCTCAATAGCAGAGTGTGAATCTAATGGTTGGGGTGTCAGTGACTGCAAACACTCCGAGGATGTTGGAATCCTTTGTTCTGCAAGTCGACTACGTCCATCAGAGAAGCGACAGGCAATCGCTGTGCAGGTAGAAATTTAGTTGTATCCTGGATACAAGGGAATGTGCTCATTGTGTCTGTTTATGAGAAGATCTAGAAATGCGACCTTTACTGGGACTGTAATTCTGTAAATACGGGTGAGTTCCAGTGACAGTGATATTTAAATGTAAACCAAACACGCCCCTTGGTTTACAGCAGAGAAATAAACCGTGTGTCTCTATAGTGTCATTACACCGTCGGTCACTGTCTGCACCAAACTGAGAGCCTAGAAATTATCTCATTCTCCGAATCTGCTGTAGGAATAACAATAGAATTCTGGAATGTGCTCATGTGGCATTTCCCTTAAATTATTATAGACAATGTTCCATTGCATGTACTGAGAATATAATACAAAGACCTTTATATATCCTTTGTTTGAAGCAAGAGCTCTGCATTAATGTTAATAATGAAAATCAACTCTCACTCTGCCCCTGGATCGCACCCGATACATTCTAATTTGTAACATTTTTGCTACTTGTAGCGTGAAATTAACACGGAATTGTATGGGGTCTTTAAAGCTCACTAACCACAGCATCTTACCTTTCTACAATCCCGAACATAACAGCGTTTAAGTCTGGTATTTCATTGCGGAAAGGTAGCGCTACTGTTAGTGATATTACATCTCCTTGTTAGTGTACAGAAGTGAGAATAGTCAGGAGATTCAATATAAGTTTTATCGTTAAAATGGTGCTAATTATGCCCCAACCCATCAGATGTTATTACATTTGAAACTAAATCTGATTGGTTGGGGCAAAAATTAGCCACCATTTTTAACATAAGACTTATTATTGAATCTCCCTGACTATCTCACTATCTGTACACTAACAGGAGGACTGTTGTAATATCACTAACCAGTCAGTCTACCTTTTCCGCAAATGAAAATTACCAGACGGAACGCTGTATGTTCGGGATTGGAGAAGGTAAGATGGGCGTGGTTATGAGGCTTTAAAGACCCCAGCACAATCCGTGTTAAATTTCACGCCACAAGGTGGTAGAAAAATGTACAAAATTAGATTGTATCCGGGTGCGACCCAGGGCAGATGAGAGTTGATGGTTTTGTCTAGTATAACAATTAATGCCAGAGCTTCTTGCTTCTAAAACAAGATAAGGATATATAGAAGGTGCTTTGTATTATATTCTCAGTACAGCCAATGGAACATTGTCTATAAAATTAAAGGGAAATGCCACATGAGCCACATTCCAGAATTCTATTGTTTATTCCTACAGCAGTTCGGAGAATGAGATAATTTCTAGGCTTGCAGTTTTGTGCAGGACAGTGACCGGACGATTTGTGTGTGTTTAATGCAAGCTATAGAGACACACGGTTGATTTCTCTGCTGTAAACCAGGGGCTCGTTGTTGGTTTACATTGAAATATCACTGTCACTGGAAATCACCCCTGTATTCTAGCAGAATTACAGTGCCCAGTAAAGGTTCGCGGTCTAGATCTTTCTCAAACAGACACAATGAGCCACATTCCATTGTATCCCAGGATACAACACAATTTCTACCTGCCAGCGATGGCTGTCGCATTCTCTGATGGACGTAGTCGACGTTGCAGAACAAAGGATTACCACACAATCCTCGGAGTGTTTGCAGTCACTGACACCCAACCATTAGATCACGCTCTGATATTGAGCTCTCGTGCTGAACAGCGAACGTCATCCAAACCAATGGGCCCTGGTAATGTAATAAATCAGTATTTTTTACACTACAATAACACGTTTTTAATGTTTAAACAAAGGAAGTGGGTTTTGTATTAAGACACCAAAGTCGTTCCTGAACAAAAGCTGTGTTTGATCTTGGAAAGTCTGCACAGTATTAGTACGGCACAGCAAGCAGACAGCATTGTAAGACGATTGGGCTTATTTAAAGAGGTGCAAAAGTTGCCCATTGCTCTTATCTGGATCAATCAGGATGTCATCTGTTGAATTTTTACGGAACAATTAACCCCCCTTCCCCCCTCCTGCTCCTCTGTCTTTCATAGCTGAGTAGTACCTGGTGAGAAAGCTTAACCGCTAAGGCCTCACACCGGATAATGTTACCGAGCAGCTGTGTTTACTGTACTTTAAAGGGTATCTCACTCGTAAAAAACAAAAATTTTGACATTTAGTTTGTTATTAAAGAAAAAGGAGGTAGGAGCTGTACTTACCTCCCGTTCTGATATAAACTGCAGGACGCTGGGAGAGAGGTAAGACTTACATAATGCTCGTCTCCGGACGACTCCTCCTGACGGACTCTGTACTCTTGGTGCCAAATGCGATGCGTGTGGAATACTAGAGGTCCATTGGACCTGTGCGGCCAGAGGAAAGCGAGCGACGTGTAAGTATTCATTATATTCTCTTGGATCCTTGCCGGTTTATTGAAGAATTGGGAGGAAGGACACCGGCCTCCTTTACCTCCAGTTCTTCAATAAAACTGAAAAATCAAAAATTTGTTTCTTACCAGTGGGATATTCCTTTAAGTTTCCCTGATTGTTCCGCCTTCTCTGCAGTACACGAGGTGTAGCCAATGGGACCAACACTGCACAATAGCACTGTTTTCCCATTGGCTACAAGCAACAACTGGATGTGGGACTTGTGTACGTATCATTTCTTACTCGGCAGAAAAGTTTGGCAAGTTAAGCAAAAATGTTGACTGAGGTTTGGGGGGTCCTGCATTTAATATATTAAAAAAAATCATTTGAAGGGTGGAACATACCTTTAAATTTGCGAGAGAGGCCAGTGATTGACGGCTCTTGGTAAATCCGGCCCTAATGATGGTAGGTGTACATGGAGTCTGTGCTATTTTCACTTTCCTCCAGAAGGCAAATAAAAGGAGTGTTGTGATATTATTTCATTTTCATGGAGGATCTTTTGGAAATGCCATTCAGGGTTCAATAGGGGCCAAAACAGTCAGTCAGATTGACTACTGATTCTCAGCTAATGATAATGCTTAAAAGCACGATACTCATGCCTCCAATCCTTCCTCTAGACTGAGCCGTACAAGGTTCCGACTGGTCTTCCCAGGCGGAAGGGACTTCAGTCATGGCAACTTTTGCAAAGCGTGTCCAAACAGTTAGCCACGACCACTAGTGACCGCATGATCAGCTGTGGTTTTCGACACGCTCATCGTGTCCAATTTTCGGACGAACAAACAACACAGTTGCGTCGCGGCAGCAAGAAGAACCCTATAATAATCAAGGCCAATTGAAACACTGAATGCCGGTTGGAGTGGGCCAAATTATTGCATGTGTGTGTACCCAGCTTTAAAAGCCCAACATTATAACTTGGACTTCCACTAAAGGGCGTCTGGTAAACATTGGTAATGTCTCTAGGGTTGGCGCTTCCTGTAATATTCATGGAGTGTATATTAGTAGTACCTTTAGATTTCTGGGAGTCTGGTATAAGAGAATCTCGGAATGCATGCCTTGTCTCTTTGATTTTGATTACAGTATTCTGTTGAAGGTCTTGTATGATATTTATGTTTTAAGAAGATAGTTTAATAGATTTTTCCTTTAAAAGAATTAATTATTCTATTCCACCCAGGTGCCATGACACAAGGGAGGGAAGAGAAAGACCATTTACTTGATATTAAATGATATTAAATGGCTATTAACTATCATAGTTGGGAACGTCACCATGGTGTTTAATGGGGGGTCCTATATCAAGTCAGTTAACCAGGATAGGCAGAAAAAACATCTGGTCACACAAAAAGTTTCCGATTTTCTGTGGGTAGCAAGGACAAACATGACAAACAGCGAAAGTATAAAGCGGCAACAAATATAAATAAAAGCAGTAGGTTTGGATTATAATGGATTAGCTTCCGATCGCATATGGAATATCAAAGATGAAAATCTCAGATCTGCTTTCAAAACATTAAGCACCAATGAAAGACGTTTTTCATGGTAACATTTCTGCAACAAAAAAGAAATCACTCATCGCTCAGAAAGTTATAACAACAGGTGATTTTTTTTTATTTGAGATTTAAACAGTGGTACTGCACTTCTAAAGGGATAGCTAATGTAGTAACCCAGGGTGAGGTGCTATAAGATGTTCTCACGGTCCCCTTGCGCCTCCTCCATACTTGTGAAATTTGTCCAATGGTAAGCAGGCGCTATGTTTTAGCTAGACTGTTTTCGAAACATAATCTATTTCGATTTTCGATGATGTCTAGCTTTCGTATAAAAATTGAAAATTTCGAAAGTAGAACAATAATCTCAGAGCTATCTCAAATAATCCTTAAAGGGCATCTCACCCTTAGTAAAAAACTTTAAGTATATTGTAGAGAATTTCCCTCCCACCCCCAAACGCTATATTGGCTCTTGAAAATAGATTCCAAATTACTATACAGCTCCTCATTCCAGCGTCGCCTGGTTCCGGCTCCCTGCTGCCCCAGAACTACACAAGCAGGAGGCTGGACCTGCAGTCGGGGCTGAGCGGTAACCAATCACAACCATGCTGCCAGCAATACAAGAAGCGCAGGAGTGAGAATCTTTAAAGGGACAAATACTGACAAAAAATGACTTGCCTCTCTTAATCTATAATTGATTACATGTAAGGTAGCACTTGCGGCTGTTGCTGCATGCCTTCAATCAGCACACGTTTGGTTAGGGGCAGATCCCCCTCTTCTTTTAACCACTGCCCACTTCCATCCACCTGACTTGTCCCCCACAAAACCAAACTGTAAGCCGGCATACAAACATACAGCATTCCAACTGTTAAAAATTCTGTCCCCATTCCAGCTACAGTAAAAATACCTCAAAGAAGAATAGTTTTCGAGAGGAGAGCAAGGAACTTGATTGACAGCTGAAAATATAGAGTTTTAGATTGGATATTAAAGAAATAAGAGAGAGCAGATCAACAAAAAGATATACGGTGGTGGTGTGAGAAGAATATACAGGGAAGATTCAATAAAAGTTCTTATAGTTTCAAAATTATGCTAAATTTTGCCCCCAACCAATTCAGATCTTATTTAACATTTGAAGCAACATCTGATTGGTTGGGGCAATATTGCACCATTTTAGATATGATAAGAACTTTTATGAAAAAAACCTGATAGTTTCAATTATGGTCTATTAAAATAACCTACTTTACGGTTATACTGCCCTTTAAGTAGGATTTGGAATTTTTGAACAATCGGTAGCAGTGGGGGTGGGAGGGCAATGCCTACATTATACCTATGTTTTTTACCTGCCATGAAGGAGAGTCAGGAAGGATCGAGGAGGGAGGGGGGGAAGGGATTCCCCTGCGCAGTTCAGAATCAACTGTGAGGACACAACAGAGGCACGCCGCAACATTTTGGACAGGAGAAGTCCTACCTTTTCAGTTCCTGGACTTTGAGAGGCTATACAGGAGAACCATAAGGAGCAGGGCATGTAGTTAAGGATTAAGGTTTTTTTTCAAATTATTACAGGGGGGCGTAGGTGGTTAAATTTTTGTTGGGGTGTGGACATGATCTTAAGACAAATAGAACTTGCCCACATTACAAAACATTGCTTTTTACTTTTAATAATGATCTGTGTGAAAACAAAGTCCATTTGCAAAACTTTAATTTTGAATACTACGTTTTATTCCCCAAAAAAAGTGTAATCCAAATGGAATTAAATAAAATGGTTTGCTGTTATTTCGCAAATCAGTTTCAAATCCAATCTGAATAATGAATTTTATGCTTTTCCCAGGTGTAAAAATCCTAATAATATGGGTTATGTGGGATTAGCACTCATGTACATAACACCAGTAACTGATGCAGTACTCTGTTAGTTAATATTTTGTGCTTTACTTTGATCAGTTAATTATTGGGGTGATAAATCACTAATTTTCCCAACATTCTCTCCTGACCAAAACTCCCACAATGCAGTAACACCGAAAAACTCAATTTACAGCATATGGAGCTGGTTCAGGTTTGAGAAGCACCATGTGGCAATGATCTGGAGTGATACCGCTAAGAAGCCCCTATGTACATGTAATATCATGCAGTGTACAATATGAAATCTTATTAATCTATGTCCCACATTTTGTTTTTAGATCAGTTTTAGAAACAAACGTGTATTATGTAGACCAAGTAATGTGGGGTGAAAATGTGTATGTCCTAACTGGGTTAATGTAAAAACAAGTTTAATATAAAATAGGTACTGTGGGTATAGGGAGTAGTACACTCTGTATAAAAACACTAATCATAATAAATCCAACAACTATTAAGCTGAATGACAGGTTGGTAAATTGAAATTGCTGCACAAATAAAACATGGAAAGACTTCCAAGAAGACAAATACTTAATATCAGCTGATATTCTGTTTGTTCTTTATTAGAATGTTAACACACAGTACTGGGGCGCATGTGTATAGTATAGTGAGGATCCTATTTTGCAATCATCAATATTAGTGGCAAAGCAATTATTCTTAAAAAATATCGCTGGTTTTCTATTGGTGTGAAGTAATCATTGATGGTTTCTTACCTTCACATTGCCATATGGCATGTGACGCCAGTTCACTTGCCATCTCAAAAACACAAGCTGCTTGGCACACTATATGTGCCACCTCCAGATTAAAAATCATCATCACAAAATGCCACAGGTCCATGGGGATTCCAGTCGGCCTTCATTGGGCACTCTTGACTGGACCAGCTAAGCGCAGTTGGATTGGGCTGTTGTGTCCTCGGTTTGAGGTTGTAAACAACAGAAGTCTACCCGACAGTGTCATGTGATACTATTAACAAACCAAAGACTGATTGTATGTTGTCCATTGCTGCTTTTTGCGGGTGGTGATTCTGGTCGATTTGATCAGATGATCCTGTTTGTTACCTGAAAGAAAAAAAACGACACTTTAAGTTTGTATGAGGCTGATGATGTCAATTAAGAATGTTCAACTTCCATCTTATTGGGTGATGTTGTGATGGGTTCCATGAGCAAGGAGCGGATACATTGTACCTCTAATAACCTACCAGATTTCCACACCTGTGGTGGTTGAACTTAAACCGCATTGGGGTGAACATAGACCTTTTGAGGTGGGTGTGATGTGATGAAAGAAGCTACATTTTTCAGGGGCCTCGTGAACAGCAGCACCCCTGCGTACAGACATTCTAGCCATATAAACTTGTTGGAGAAAATCAGTGCAACTAATGACATAGCTAAGCAAATAGTAACTGATCACATCATTTAAATGCTTTGTAATGTTTTATACAAAAAATGCCTAACAAACTCTAAAGAAAATAGGAATCACCCCTTCCGTAATATAAGGGTGGTAATTAATCAATATTTTGATTAGCAATTGGGACACAGGCAATATAGGTTACACAAGAAACATGGGGGTCTGGACTCCTTTCACAGTGTCTCAGCCAAACTTCTTCAGTAGGACACAGAGGGGTTGATTCAAAAGGAGCAAAAGTTTGCCGTGAATTAATATGGAGCAACCAATCAGATGTTTATTATTTCAATAACCCAGTAAAAAGCTACCATTGATGGTTGTTGACAAATTCACTTTTCAGGGCCCACAATTTGGCACCTTCTTGATCATAATCCCCAGACATGGGGAAATTGAAGTCTCGTGATAACTGAGGTAGTAAAAACACCTTGTCAGACTTCTAATGGCAATGGGAAGGGTACGTGTGGGTGAACATAGGTTGTTTCCCTAGGAGCTATGGATGGCAATGCTGACTCAACCTCTCCCTGTCACTATTATACAAAGAGGCGGCTTCAACTACTCTCACTCTATCTCCAGAGATTGGGGGAAAAAGTCAAGCATTCTACTAAAGTAGAAACAGCACAAATACAAGTGACACTTAGATCTAGATTCCATTCCATGGAAAACTTGCTGTTATAATACGCCACTGTAAAAAAATTTAAGGAGAATGGTTGGAAACATACGTCTGGTTTCCAGGTTTAACAGCCTTTGATAGGTCTGCTGTGTATAAAGTCACCTTTGACTACAGAAAAACAAAAAAATCCATTGACTAACCACACGTGTTCCGTTGGCTTCCTATGATATGAGGGTAGACATCTGCAAATGGACACATAATCATGAAGGCAAAAGGAGAAGAAACACAAAGGGATTATATCTACAATGGCCAAGAGTTACTGGGAACAATGTTAAAGTAAATTGAGTCGATAGAAGATAGCTAGATAGATAGATAGATGAGATAGAAAGAGAAGATAGATAGATAGAAGGTAGAATAGATAGATGATTGATAGATCGTAGATAGATAGATAGATAGTAGGATGATTAGATAGATAAAAGATAGATGATGATAGATAGATAGATAGATAGATAGGATGATAGATTGAGAGATAGATATAGATAGATAGATAGATAGATGATAGATTAGATAGATGTAGATAGCTAGAGATAGATAGATAGATAGATAGAGATAGATAGCTGATAGATAGATGATAGATAGATAGATAGTGCTAGATAGATGTAGATGATGATCGATTAGATAGATAGATAGATGATAGATAGATAGATAGATAGATAGAGAGATAGATTGATAGATAGTTAGATAGATAGATAGGGATAGAAGATAGATAGATAATAGATAATCATATGCTAAACAATTATGGTAAAGAGGATAGACAGATGAATGAAAGGTAGATAGAGAGAAGATTACGATAGATAGATAGATAGAAGTGGACAGACAGCAACAGAAGACAGACAGGCAGAAAGACAGGACAGACAGACCGACAGACAGTAGATAGATAGATAATCATATGCTAAACAAATAGATAAAGGAGAAGATGAGGACAGATAGAAAGACAGACAATATATACATTTATATATATAGACTAGATAGATAGAGAGATAGATAGATAGATAGAATAGATAGATAGATAGAGAGATAGATAGATAGTAGATGATAGATAGATAGATAGAGAGATAGATAGATAGATAGATAGATAGAGAGATAGATAGGAGATAGCTAGAGTAGAGAGATAGATAGATAGAGAGAAGATAGAGAGAGATAGAGAGAGAGAGAGAGATAGATAGAGAGAGAGAGATAGAGAGAGATAGATAGATAGATAGATAGATAGATAGATAGATAGATAGATGAGATAGATAGAATAGATAGATAGACAGATAGGACAGATAGACAGATAGGACAGATAGGACGATAGACAGATAGTAGTAGATCGATAGATAGAAGATCAGCATGGCTAACCAAAATAGTAAAGCGATAGAGATGGACAGATAGAAAAGACAGAAATTATATACATATATATATATATATATATACATTATATATAGATAGATAGATAGATAGATAGATGATAGATAGATAGATAGAGCGATAGATACTATTTAAAAAAAGATTAAATTTTCATTGACGAGTTCATCTCCAATAATTGTTTTAAGTGTCCCTAAGCACACACATAAGGGTAGGGGACACATCTGAGCATTCGGATGGCGTTTTTTGCAATGTAGCCAGTGGCTGTGTGTGCTCTGGTCCAATTAGTGGGTATAGATCACGTTGAATTACAGTCCCAAAATCCCCAGCCAATCAATCGTGGGCCAAGGTTGTCCATATTATCCGTTTCTTTACTGATTAAGCTAACCCCCACTGTGCTTTGCTATGTGTTTAGTACTATATATATTCATTTTTGAGAATAGAGGAGAAGACCCCTTTAATAAACACAGGATAGATAGTTTAAAACCACGATTCCAGCATCTAGATTGTCAAGGCAGCATTTCATGATCCCTCTAGCTTTCCAAAGCTGTGAAGCTTTGCAAAATCACCGGCAAGGTAAGAGTACAGTGTTCTGTTACATACATTCCCCCATTTCTGTTTAGTTTTATATATGACAAAAAACTGAATCCAACAAATGATAAAAAATAAAAACTGAAAAACCCCTTTTCTAAATCAGGTATTATTGATAAGGCGAAGAGCAAACCGCAAAGTTATAGTATCGGTGAACAGCTTTTAAAATAATAACTCGTATAAGGGCAGCATCCAGCAACTAGGGAAAATATCCTGCTGTGACGTGCCATACCTGAATCAATTAGTCCTGAATCCACCAGAGTCCTTCGCTTCGCCTCCCATCTTTGTACTTAATAAGACCCAATTTAATTAAAAAAAACAAACAAACCCACCATTCAGAATGCCATCTGTCCCATTTAAGTGTTGATATAGGACCTACCATGATGAACTTTCACCTGGTGACATTATTAAAGAATAAAAATACATTCCTTTAAGTATAAAAAAAATCAACTACACAAAATTTAAAAACAACACAGCTTAAGTTGTTTTTTAAAAAAAAAGTGACTCACCCCAAGGTGGTTAGAAGCTGTTGAGTGAGTAGGATTACCCGTTCTGTGCAAAATTCCAAACTGCTTCCATCTTCCTCAAATACACTCTTGGCACTGAGGCGTGGGATGGACGGCCCCCTTTCACTGGTTTTTGTTTCCATAACGCGCATAGCCTGCTGCTAAATGGGGCCCTCCCATTTAATTCAAGGTATGTCTGGAGAACTTCCTCACATAGGTAGGTCCTGGCTGGACGTGCTCCCAAAGGACTGAACTGGACCGTGACAACCTTAAAAAATAACAGAATGGGGCTGCTGTCACAGGTGGCAAGTGTAACAACATATCAATCTAACCAGTAACATACCCTGACAAACAAACAGATGGAGGATAGTGGGAGAAACGACAAAAACATGCGCTGTCACGGGAAAAAGAGGGACACACAAAACAGTGTAAATAAGGGGGTATTTAGTTTGAGGCTCCCTCCTTCTATGAATATATAGAACATTTCTGCGAACAGATGGAGGGCTGCAGGTTGGGACCGGCATAAGTGACTGGTTTTATAACACCTTCCAACATACAGCACAGGAAAATTGTGTATACAGATACAGATCATTGTGTATTTTTTTATCTACTAAGTCTTATCTGGTACACATGGTGCGATCTTCCACCTAACGCGACGTTCCACCCTTACCGGTCGGCAAAAGTAGCCACGTCCGTATTTTGCCACAACTGAGGTGTGCGATCCATAGAGGCTGAATGATTGGTTGTGGTTTTTCCAACATGGTCGCTCATACGTTGTTGCTGCGGCAAAAGGACAACCATCCAATATTTTGCCCAACCAATAATAATTTCTGCCGAATATTGGATGGTGTGTACCTAGCTTAATGTCAATCTACTTATGGGATCCTTGTAGCAGTGTAACCTCAGTGTAAAGGAAGCCATACACATGTGATTCCGAATACACAGTATGGGGAGGACTATGTCATTGCCCAACACGGGCGATTCCTATTAAAAGAAAGGAGAGCCAAATACCTTTATTTCTGGGGGAAGTGTCACAATGCCGCAGCAGTTTTCATCAAACCATATTTTTCATTTTCGGCCCCCAAACCTTGCTGGATGCTCAGATTTATTTAACAGGTTTTTATCCAGTATAGCAAGTGTTATGGCCACCTTTAGATATGTTTGTTTTTTAAAGGCTTTGGTAGTTACACACAGAGAATAGTAAGTCGCCCTCTAAATATATTAGGCACAAAATGTTACTTTAACAGGACAAAAGAATTTTGGAACTGTTCTGGAATTGGCAAAAAATAAAAGCTAACTTTTTCATAATTTCAATTTTTTTGACCTTTTTATTCTAGAACATTTACAGGGAGATTCACTAAAGGTTCTTATAGTTTGAAAATGGGTAATTTTGTCCCAACCAATCAGATATCAAATGTTAAATAAGATCTGATTGGTTTAGGGCAAAATTAGCACCCTTTTAACATGATAGAACTTTTATTAATAAACCTGTTGTATACACAAAATTACATAGACATAATAGGTAAACCCACTGTCCACGGAGTTTTAATCAAAATGCAAATACACAAAAATAACGCTGTTGGCCACTGGAACCGGATAAATTTCCCAATACCGTCCGGTTTGCCCAGTGGCAAACTGTATAAATATGGCCACCCAATTATCTGAAAGGTTCATATTTAGAAATTTGCCCAAGGGTTATGGCATTCAGGGGTGTGTGTGGCCAGGAGTTATGGGGGACATGGTTAAATGGGTTTTGCGACCTAGGTGAGTCCAAGAATGGGCTGCTGAAAATTAAATAGGCCCCCACCGCAGGATACCCAGTGCCTAGGTATTGGGCATAGGTATTTACATCTGAGCATTCTTCATAGATTTAACACTATAGAGATTAGAAACAGGTTAAAATTAATTAATATTATTCCCCCATGGGCCTAAATTCACAGTACACACGCACATGCATTGGTGCACACCGGGCAATCGCAAGGAAATAGCCCGAGTAGGACAAAGTATAAAGTGCCATTACAGCTAAAAAAAATAATCAAAAATTTGTACAGAAAAACAGTTTGTTTTAAATATAAACAACAATTAAACCTCTGAAATACCACAAAACCAAACAATACTTTTTTGAAATGCAATACTTAGAAAATGCACCTCAAGTATTAAAAATATGTGTTTATTCCTTTTGAACTGGAACACAGTGCGATGTCTGAAACTCATAGCCAGGAGTGGAGGATTTTCTGTTTCTGGTTATAGGGCATGTAATAACAAACTATATAACTCTAACCAGCAGTGCTGGCACTGATGAAACAGTACTGGTCATATGTGGAATAGTACTAAAGCACTGAAAGGATAATAGCATGGTACCGTGGGACTGTCTGCATGGCATGAAAGGGTTAATAGCATTACCGGGTGTGGGATTCGCGGCACTGAACAGGTTTAAAAACAATACTGTCAGACAACTGCTAGCGCTGAAATGTTAATAGCATTACTGTGGGTGATAGACTACTGAAGCTGGAAAAAGTTCTGGTAGGGCTAGGCCTCACTAGACGCACTTTTTCGCGGCTTTTGCAACCAGCGTTTTGTTCGCGATTGCGTCCGCGGTTTTTCGCTAAAATGGACACAGTGGGAACGGAAAAAAAATCACGCAATTTCCAATGGAGGCGATTGCGGTCGTTCGCGTTTGCGTTCAGCTTTTTTTGCGCAATCAATGCGTTTTCCTTTAAACTATGACAGCATGAAACAAAACCGCGCGACGCCAGAAATGCGTGGTGATAACGCTGTCCAAGCGTGGGCTATTTGGAGCGTGTGTCAGTTGGGACTCAGCCCTTATTAGGCGGACCAACGAACAGGCCACCCCCACACCAGCTTCCTCCACGGACAACGCCAGTGTATGGCTTCACACAGACACATCCGAGCCCACTACCAGCACCTGATATAAGTGACAGCCCGTACTACAAGTATTACTCAACCAGTGTTGGAGTTACAGCACTTACATACCAGCGCAGTGTGAAATGTCGTACTCCAGTTTACTAACCAGTTGTTGGATAAGCACTCTACATACCAGCCAGTGTTAAGTTAGTTACTCCAGTTAACTAGCCAGTGTTGGTCAGCACTCTACGTACCAGCACGGTGTTAACGATTAGTACTACAGTGTACTAACCAGTGTGGGTTCAAGCCTACTCACCATACAGTGTTAAGGTAGTACTCAGTTTACTAACCAGTGTTGGGTCAACTCTACTTACCAGCCAGTGTTAAGTTATTAGCCAGTTTATAGCCACGGTGTCGGGTCAGCACTCTACTTACACCAGGGTTAAGTTAGACGTACAGTTTACTAGCCAGTGTTGGGTCGCCACTCTATTACCAGCACCAGTGTTAAGTTATACTACAGTTTACTAGACAGTGTTGGGTCAGCACTACTACTTACCAGACTGTTAAGTTAGCACTACAGTTTTACTAGCCAGTGTTGGGTCAGCACTCTACTACCCCGCCAGTGTTAAGTTAGTACTACAGTTTAACTAGCCAGTGTTGGGTCAGAACTCTACTTACCAGCCGGTGTTAAGTTAGTACTCAGTTTACTAGCCATGTTGGGTCAGCACCTCTACTTACCAAGCCATGGTGTTAGACTCAAGTTTATACGCCAGTTGGGTCAGCACTCTACTTACCAGCCAGTGTTGTAGTTACTCAGTTTATTAGCCAGTGTGGGGTCAGCACTCTACTTACAGCCAGTGTTAAGGTTAGACTCCGTTTACTAGCCAGTGTTGGGTCAGCACTCTACCTTTACCAGCCAGTGTAGTACACCCGGTTACTAGCAGTGTTGGTCAGCACTCTACTTACCAGCCGTGTTAAGTTAGTATCCGATTTACTAGCCCGTGTTGGGTCGCACTCTATTACCAGCCCTGTGAAGTTAGTACTCCGGTTTACCTAGCCAGTAGTTTGGGTCAGCACTTGACTACAGCCAGTGTTAGTTAGAACTCCGGTATTAGAGCCCAGTGGGGTCAGCACTCTAACTACCAGCCGGAGTGTTAAGTTCATTACTCCGTTACTAGCCAGTGTTGGTCAGCACTCTACTCCAGCACAGTGTTAAGTTAGTACTACAGTTACTAGACGAGTGTTGGGTCAGCACTCTACTTTTCACAGCCAGTGTTAAGTTAGAACTCCAGTTTATGTAACCGTGTTAAGTCAGGGACCTCTGGTTTACATAGCAAGGGTAAGTCCGAGACCTCTAGTTACTAGCCCATGTTTAAGTCAGACTCCATGCAGCTTCCACAAGGCCACACCACTTGCACTGTAACTCCAGCTTGCACTCCGCTGGAAGAACACGGGCATACTGTAAACTGTCTCGGTGCCAAAAATCCAGAAGCATCAGTTGGCTGAAAGATTTACACTAGTGTCTTAGCAGTCAATGGAAAATAAGTTGTGTGATTTTGATGGTAGTATTTGATTTTCCAATGACTTGGGTGATGGGGAGGAACATTCCTTAAACAAGATACACGTTTACCTTCCCAACGTATTTCAACACAAAACTAATTGGAAATCAGCAAGAATTAAATACACTATAGCAGCAATAGAAGGGAGATGGACTTTTACCAGCAAATGTTCGGCTTGCCAATTAAAGGAGGAATTTAATGCAATCAATTAAAGAAAAGCTCCCCAAGGCCAGAAGGTGCCAGTATCTGTGCACAGATGGAATAGATACAAATACATATAACCAAGAGACAACACTCACAAAAAACAGGGCGGAGAAGGTATCGTCTACGGAGGAGTGTTGGGGAAAACATTTTCACCTTGTAAACAAGGTAACAGGACATGAGGGGGAAACGTTGGAAAATTTAGAGAGAAAAACTTATCCATGTAGTATGTAGTAATGGAATAGTAACAGCTATTCCAATGTCTCTCAGGGAGAGGTGGTATGGAACACTAGAGGTCATACTGGAATATAGTAAAAATAGTATAGCAGGTTAGAGGTATAGGGGAATTTCCTTTGCCTGTCTGGTACCCAATTTCCCTTATTTAAAACAAGGGACTACATTTTTACATCCACACACTGGGGATGTTTAACACCATTAAGAAATATACATGTGAGTCTAGTTTGGGATATACTTTCGTACGTGAACACATGGTCTCATCTTGGTAGTTGAGACCACCCAGTTTGTAAAGGCAGGAGTATCTTCCCAACACAGAACCTCCATTAGAAAAGGTAAATTTACATTTTTAGGAGATCTTGGCCATAATACATTCAAGTTTCTAAACAGTTTCTTAAACGGGCAACCCCAATCTAAAATGTATTACATAACCTAATCATCCAAACCCCAAGGACGACGGTTACATAATGGAGATGAGGTAAATATGTGCAGAAAAAAGTATACCTCAAATAAGATGGGATCTATTTTTACCTCAATCCTTAATATATAAAATCATCTTAGAATGGTGTACCAACCCAAACACTACATGCAGGAGTCTTCACCAAATCACCAATACCTTCAAGTTTAACATTATCACCGTGGTTCTGCTTACATCATTCAGGAGATTCAATAAAAGGTCTATATTGTTTAAAATGGTGATAATGTTGCCCCAAACCAATCAGACTTATTTAACATGTAAAATCTTGAATCTGATTGGTTGGGGCAAAATTGGCCAACATTAAAAAATAAGAACTTTTATGAATAACCCTGTAGTTTGTCACTGAAAAAAGATTGTAAGGCCCGAGGGTGTGCTATGCGAAAAAATTTGTCCCACCCCAATTCTGGTTGGCATACATGGGTGCCACCTATACAATTGTTTAGGTCCTAGGGTGACCACCTTCTTTTGCTAAAATCGGCATTTCAAGTGCACACAATCTAAGGTCATATTAAATGTGCAATGTTCTCTTATTTGGTTTACCAAGACAAATCTCGTTTCATAGTATAATATTCAAAAAACGAAACAACTACTGCCAGAGTCATCGGAGGGTTTCTGCAAGGACACCAAAGACACAATTATAGGTTTAAAAATGAAATACTTTGCTTCATTGTGAAAAAACAAAGGAAGATCTCACTAACATAGGAGATCTACAGAACAAATAAGGCAACGGTGAAATATGTCCCTTTGTACACATGGACGTGGCACATGCCCTAGGTGAAAGGTAGGATGCCCCTGGTATCGCCATGCCAAAGAAACAAAACCATTGCCAGAAAAAAACACAGTGTTGGCTTGATTGCTGTTAGTGTTTTAATTAACTGAGACCGGAGATTCAATGCAAGTTTATTTCCTCCGTTCTTCTCCCCCATTAGAGTCTGCTGTGCAATACTTAAACTGAACAGTGAGTAATCTCCCTCTACTTCCATAGGCAGTGCAGTATTCCCTTACCTTCCATAGCAGTGAATAATCTCCTCTCGCTCCATAACAGTGGGAGTAATCATCCATCTACCCTCCATAGCATTGAGTAACTCCCCTTTGTTCATAGCAGTAATAATTCTCCCTTCTACTTCCATAATGAGTTATCTCCCTCTACCTTCCATAGCAGTGAGTAATCTCCATCTACCTTCCTAGCAGGGTGTAATCTCCTTACTTTCCCATAGCAGTGAGTAATCTCCTCTACCCTTCCAGGCAGTGAATAATCTCCCTCTACATCTCCATAACAGAGTAATCTCCCTTCTACCTCCATAGCAGTGATGTAATCTTCCCTCTATGTTCCATAGCAGTAAATAATCATCCCAATCTACCTTCCATGCCAGTGAGTAAACTCCACGGACCTTACATAGAGGAGTAAATCTCCCTCTACTTCCATATCAGGAATAAATCCCCTTTACCCCATAGCAGTGAGTATCCACCTTCTACATTCATAGCAGTAATATCCTCTACTTTTCATGCAGTGAGACTAACCCTTACATTCCATTAGCATTGAGTAATCTCCCTAGTTCCATAGCTAGTAAATAATCTCCCTCTACTTCAGAACAGTGAGTAATCTCTCCCTTACCTCCTCGCAGTGTAGAGGGTGGAACTATCCACTCTAATTTTCATAGCATGTAATGAATTCCCTCTACTTCCACCAGCAGTGAATAATTCATCTGCCCTTCCATAGCAGTGAACATATTCCTCTACACTTCCACAGGCAGTGGAATAATCTCCCCTCGGCCTTCCAATAACAGTGAGTAATCTCACTATCCTTCCATACAGTGAGTATTCTCCCTCTACCCTTCCTTTCAGAAGTTAATTCTCCTCACCTTCCATAGCAGTGAATAATCTCCCTCACTTTCCATAGCAGTGAATAATCTCCCTTAACTTCCATAGCAGTATGTAACATCCCTTCTACTTTTCATAGCAGTGAAAATATCCCTTACATTCATGCAGGAATAATCTCCCATCTACCTTCTTATAGCAGTGAATAATCTAACTCTAACCTTCACAGTGGTAATCTCCCTTACTTTACATAGACAGTAGTGAAATCTCCTCCTACGTCCATAGCAGTGTGAATATCCCTCTTACCTTCGCATAGCAGTGAATAATTTCCCTCTAACTCCAAACAGTGGTATCTCCTCTCTACCTGTCCATAGCATAAGAATCTCCCTCTTGTTCCATATCAGTAAATAATCTCCCTCTACTTCCATAGCAGTGAGTAATCTCCCTCTATGTTCCAAGAAGATGGGTAATCTCCCTCTACCTTCCCATAGCAGTGAATAAAATTTCGCTAC
The DNA here is from genome assembly GCA_019447015.1 of Hymenochirus boettgeri. Taxonomy (NCBI): domain Eukaryota; kingdom Metazoa; phylum Chordata; class Amphibia; order Anura; family Pipidae; genus Hymenochirus; species Hymenochirus boettgeri. Next base: position 51,955 of record JAACNH010001838.1, read on the forward strand.
ATTCCATTAGCAGTGAGTATTCTCTCTACCTCCCTATATCGTGAATCCCCCCTTACCTTCCATAGCAGTGAGTAACCACCCTTACAAAAAAAAATTCATAAGCAGTTGGTAATCTCCCTCTACCTTCACATACAATGGTAATCTCACCTCTAGTCGTTCACATCACCGCAGTGCGGTAATTCTCTCTACCTTTCCATAGAAGTGCATACAAACTTCACTCACACTTCCATAGCAGTGAGTAATCTTCCACCTCCACACCTTCCCTCATAAGTGAATAATCCACCGTTACCTTCCATAGCAGTGAGTATAGCAACTATACAGTTCCATAGCGGTGAATTAATCTCCCTCTCTCCTCATACAGAGTATGTACATATCCCATACTTTCATAGCAGTGAATAAATCTCCTCTACCTTCATAAAAGTGAGTATAATCTCCCTTCTACTTCATAACAGTGAGTAATCGCCTTCTACCTTCCATAACAGTGAGTAATCTCCCTCTACCTTCCATATCAGTGATGATATCTCTAGTTCCATAGCAGTGTAATAATCTCACCTCTTACTGTCCATAGCAGTAGGTAATATCCCTTTATTTTCATAGCCAGTGAATAATCTCCTCGACCTTCCATAGCAGTGAATAATCATCCCTCTACCTTCACATAACACAGTGAGTATTGCCCTCTACCTTCCATTTACACAGTGAGTAAATCTCCCTACCTCCATAGCAGTAGTAACTCCCTCAACCTTCCAATCAGGTGATAATCCCCCTTTACCTTCCATAGCCAGTGGAGTAATCCACTATACGTTCCATAGCAGGCAGTGAATCAATCTCCCTCTTCACCTTCCACAGCAGTGAATAATCTCCCTCTGCTGCCTAGCAGTGAATAATGCTCCTCTTACCTTTCATAACAGTGAGTTTAATCTCCTCTACCTTCATAACAGTGAGTAAATCGCCTTCAGTTTACCTTCCATAAGAGCAGTGAATATCTCCTCTACCTTCCATAGCGTATGTAATATCCCCTACTTTTCATAGCAGTGATAATCTCCCTTACCTTCCATACGGCAGTGGGATAATCTCCCTCTATACCTCCTAAACAGTGGAGTAATCTCCCTCTATCTGTCCAGTAAAGTGGAGTAAATCTCCTATACACTTCCATAGCAGGAGTAATATCCTCACGTCCTGAGGATATCCGTTCCCCATAGCAGTTGAATATTCCTCTACTTTTCCATAGCAATTTGAATACTCCCTCTACCTTTCATAGACAGTGAATAATCTCCCTTCTACTTCCATACACAGTGAATATCTCCTTACGACTTACCAATAGCAGCTGAGTAATCTCTCCTTCCATACATGAATCCTCTCCTCCTTAAAGTGAGTAATCTCCCTCTACCTTCCATAGCAAAGTGGAAGTAATCTCCCTCTATGTTCCATAGCAGTGAAATAATCTCCTCTACCTTCCCATAGCAGTGGAGTAATCTCCCCTACTGTTCCATAGCCGGAGTAACTCCCCTCTACTCTCCATAGCAGTGATAATCTCCCTCTATGTCTAATAGCAGTGTGAATAATCTCCTCTACCTTCCATAGCAGGAGTAATCTCCCTATGTATAGCAGTGGGTAATCTCACTTACCTTCAATACCAGTGATAATCTCCTCTACCTTACCAAAACCGTGACCCCGTTAATCTCCCTCTTACCTTCCATAGCAGTAATAATCTCCCTCTAACCTTCTAAAGTGAGTAATCTCCCTACTACATCCATAGCAGTGAGTAATCCCCTTCCTAATCCATAGCAGGTGTAATCTCACTCTATCTTCATAAGCAGGAGTTAATCTCCCTCTACCTTCCATAGCAGTGAATAACTCACCTCTACCTTCCCATAGCAGTGAGGAATCTCCCTCTATGTTCAATAGCGTGATATCTCCCTCTACCTTCCATAGCAGTGAGTAATCTCACTTATGTTCCATAGCAGTGGGTAATCATCCTCTTACCTTCCATACAGGAGTATATCTCACCTTTCGTTCCATAGCAGGATGAATAATGCTCCCTCTACCTTCCTAGCGTGATAATCTCCCTCTACCTTCCATAGCAGTAAATAATCTAGCCACCTTCCTAACAGTGAATAATCTCCCTATACCTTCCATAGCAGTGAGTAATCTCCCCTTGTCCATAGCAGTGAGTAATCCCCGTCTACCTTCCATTTAGCAGTGAGTAAATCTCCCTCTAGTGTTCAATAGCAAGTGAATTATCTCGCTTACTTCCCATAGCAGTAGAATAATCTCCCTCCTACTTGATAACAGGAGTAATCTCCCTCTACCTTACCAGTAGCAGTAAATAATCTCTCTACCTTCCATAAACAGTTGAGTAATCTCCCTCTACGTCCATAGCAGTGAGTAAATCTCCCTTTACCTTCCATAGCAGGGATATAATATCCCTCTATTTCCATAGCATGAGTAATCTCCCTACCTGTCCATAGAAGTGAATAATCTCCCTCTATCTTCCATAACAGTGAGATCTCCTCTACGTCCTAGCTTGCGTACTCTCCCTCTATGGTTCATCGCAGTAAATGAATCTCCTCTACTCATAGCAGTACGAAACTTCCACTACCTTCCATAGCAGTGAGTAATCTCTCTCTACCTTCCATACAGTGAAATAATCCCCCTTTAACTTCCATAGCAGTGGAGTAATCCCCCTCTATCATTTCCATAGGCAGTGGGTAATACCCCTCTACTTCATAGCAGTGAGTATCTCTTCCCCTACCTTCCATAGACAATGAGAATCTCCCTCTAGTTCCATAAGCAGGGGTTAATCTCCTGTACTCTCCATACAGTGGTAATCTCCCTTCGTTCCAAGCAGGAATAATCCTCCTCTACCTTCCATAGCAGTGAGATCTCCCTCTACCTTATATAACCGTGAGTAAATCTCCCTCTACCTTCCCTAGCAGTAACATAATCATCCTCTACTTCCATAACAGTGAGTAATCTCCCTCTACCTTCCATAGCAGGAAGTAATTCCCATTTACCTCCCATAGCATGTTGTAATCTCCCTATTCTTCCATAGCAGTGAGTAACCCTCTCCTCTGCATATATCTACCTTCATAGCAGGGATAATATCCCTCTACCTCATAGCATGAGTAATCTCCCTCTATGTTCAAAGCAG
>JAACNH010001839.1:0-55070 GCA_019447015.1 Hymenochirus boettgeri
CCTCCTCCCCTGTTAGTTACACCCCATTAGGTGAGACACATTACTGCAGTAACGTTTCTTCATAATGAAATACTCACCACAGTATTTTCTCTTTAGACAAATCCGAGACTTTCTCTCAGTTTGATTTTTCAGTACTGTGGTTTATCATAAAAGATCATAAATGTACGGGCATGATTGTACATGATTGTCCACTATCGTAGATTTACGTTTTCTGCGATTGTAAATACATGATTGTCCACTATCGTAGATTTACGTTTTCTGCGATTGTAAATTCGCAGTCTTAGTAACGATCGTAAAAGCTGTGTTAACGTAAAATAGCGACTCCGTGCCTTTATAAATATGGCCCATTGGGTTCGCAAATGTACGAATGGTTGTACAAAACCATGCGGTAGTAAAATACCGTAATGGTATTGTATGGGCGATCTATACAATACATGAAATCTATGATGTGGGCATAGATATGATCAATCAAAAAAATTTCGACTGTGACATAATCAATAAAGATGCGTATCGCAAAACAGCAATATCGCCATTATAAATTGCCCTATACTGGATGTGAGGTGATGCAGTAGCAAACTAGAAATCCACTGGGCACCCCAGCAAAACTATGACAGGGCCCTCTATATGTTCATCTACAGTGGTTTTCTTGAGGAAGAAGTTGTACCGTCATAGGAAAAATAAGAAGATGGGACCTGTCTAACTCCAACACTACAAATATGGGGAGCACAATATATAGGGATTCAAGATTTATTGAACAAACAATACATGTTTTGGACCACTTGTCCCTTCTCATATACTGGACCATGAGCAGGAAGGACCAGGTGGTCCCAAAACATTGTATGTTGTTTGTGTCAATATTCTTGAATCACTTATTATAGTGTGCTCTCTATCTTGTTTACTGTTGGTGAGGCTTGGCCCTTGGAGTAGAGGGCAGGAGGATTGCACCTATTGATTGTCTGGCCAGACAGCCAACAGCAGTGTGCAATGTGAGTATCTTATTCGATCTCGTCTCACTCTGCGTCCCCCTGGGTTGCCTCCTCCTCTCCCTGTTAGTTCACACCCATTAGGTGAGACACATATACTGTAACGTTTCTTCATAATGAAATACTCACCACAGAATTATTATCTCTTAGACAAATCCGAGACTTTCTCTCAGTGATTTTCTGGATTCCTGGACCCTCTAGGGACTAGAGTAAGAAATCATGCACAGGATGGAACAGGCTGGTGTACCAGTAGAGGCCTGCAGATCGTAGTTAAGGGTTAATACACCATGTTACAAAAAAATGCAGACCGGGAATTTCGTATTTATTTTTTTTTAATGAATAATGAAATAAATGCCAGCCAGAAAATAAAGCACTCTGCTTTTATATATGATAGGCGTGCAGGCACAATGGCCTCAGTATAAATCAAATTGGCCCTCTAAGACCGTATTACTAGGATATTCTGGGACCCTCTGTTGCACATTTAAGGGGCAGGTGTACCTAAGAGAAGTGCATGTCAAATGAAAATAATGAGTCTGTACTTCTAAATGTAAGGGCAAAAAGCTGTGTGTGTGACATTCAGTACCCATACAAGTGACTCTTGGGGATTATTCATAAGAACTGCACTAAGGAATGTTCCCAGTTATATAGAAATACCTTGGGGGCTTCTGCTAGATCCAGCTTCACTCTTATTGGTCCAGCAGCAGGGGTTTCTGTTCAGTGTATTCTACATGGAAGTAATGAGAGTTTTATCACACAATATATGTTACAGCATAAAAATACACAATTTAACATCTTACTTATATTGATTTATAATAATATGAAATATTGGTTTATTGTACACAGTGATACACCTGGGGAACGCACTATAATCCTATGTCCTATGTAAATAACAGGTATACATGCTAATAGAAAAAATGCTTGTGACATTTTTTTTTACCAGAACATGAATACATGATTGTTATATAAGAAAAGGCTTTTTAAATAAAAAAAAAAATACCTCTACACATCCTCATATTTAGTCTTTTCTTCTCATGATTAAAAAATTATATGATGAGCAAAGAGATAGTAATTCTGTGTGATAGATAGATTAGTAGGAGATAGATAGATAGAATAGATAGATAGATAGATAGATAGATGATAGATAGATAGATATGATAGATAGATAGATAGTAGATAGATGATCTCATACAATGCCAGCCTGATCATTTTCCTCCAAGCTTTCTTCTGATATTCCTCTTTAGGGACAAAACAAAATCAGTTATATGTTGGCACAGAGATAGTTATTCTAGAGATACATTTAGATCCGATATGGGACAGATAGATATGGGAGATATGGGATAGATAGATAGATAGATAGATAGATAGATAGATAGATAGATAGATAGATAGATAAAACACATACCAATGCCAGCATGATCTTCTTCCTCCATGCTATCTTCTGATATTACCTCTTTAGGGACTAAACAAACACATGTAAAATAAGCAAACACAGCAAGCCAATGTAGAAATACTTATAATACCAATGTGGTTATGTTTAAGGGTAAAGAATACATAAGAAAAGATAAGAAATAATGAGACAATGCCTGCAATTACTTTCAATTTGTAAAGACATTTGAATGGCTTAATATGGTGACCATGTAACAAATATTCCATATTGCCAAAGGTCAATAATTTGTCCAATAGAAATTTTACATAAGAAACTGCTGCTCATTGTGTTTTCACAAATAAAGATGAAGGACAAAAGTTTTGAAACGTATTATATTGGGGTTTTAACTTCATCATTATAAGTAACAAGGTAATACACATTCAGGGTGATTTATGCAAAGCTGCAGTGGTAAATTCTAACTGTAAAGTGTCTTTGACCTATTTAGAAAGGGTTAATGTGACTTAAACTCTAGAATAACTGTAGCTATGTAGGTGTCCTCACATCCACATAGACATTGCATGGCATTCAATAATTATTTTGTGGCTAATTCATCTAATAGCTGGAGCTAAAGTCACACGGGTTAAATCCCCGATAGTATTTAGAATAAGACTTTTACATTAGAAATAATTACCTCTATACTGCCATCTGTATGAGTTCTCCTGTTGGGTCTCTGTCTCCTCTGACCACACTTTAACTCTATTTTCTAATGGAATAAAATATAAAATAATGTTAAATAAGTGACGATAACACAGTTCAACAACAAAGTAATTGATTTGTTAAAAATGTTTGGAATCATGTATGATTTTCGTTCCACTTCTCACATGTACACCACTTTGCATTGGTCTTTCACATGGAATTCCAATAAAATTGAATCATATTTGTGGCAGTAATGTGACAAAATGTGGAAAACTTCAAGGGGGCTGAATACTTTTGCAAACCACTGTACATATGGAAAACTGAGAGTGGAAAAACCCACAAGGGTTCGCTATTAAAGGATAGGACAGGCTGGTGTTACCCTAGAGAGGCCTGCAGATCTGTAGTTAAGGGTAATACACCATATGTTACAATACAAAAAATTCAGACCGGGGAATCACCTGATGAAGGGGTTGTTCACCCCGAAACGTTGTTTGATTTGCTGATGTTTGGCTGTTAATAAACCATTCACCGTTTGGAGTGCAAGTCTACCGTGATATTTTCTAGAATCATATTTGTGGCAGTAATGTGACAAAATGTGATAAACTTCAAGGGGGCCGAATACTTTTGCAAACCACTGTACATATGGAAAACTGAGAGCAGAAAAACCCACAAGGGTTCGCTATTAAAGGATAGGTTCAAAAAGTAGTACAGTATAATATAGCATGGATGCAGTCAGGAACATGTGCTGCCCTTGTTTGGAACACGGTCTGAATTTTAACCAATTTCAATAAAAGAGGAAGTTTTAAAATGTAAAAAGTCCTGCCATTTGCCATTGTGAGAAGGGAGGCCTGATGGTGCAGAGATTTTGCTTTACAAAAGGACTCTGCCTACAGCCTTGTGCTTTTATTTGGTCACGGAACTCCTCAATGACTTCTAACATCCTTATAATTTACAGTAGAGGGTATATATAATTCACTATATAATATAATATAAATAGTGACCAAAGAAACAGGAAATACTCACCTTCACTGTATTTCACAAACTCCTCCCAGCTCATCTTGGCTGATATAGAAATAAACAATAAAATAAGGGAAATTAGATCACAATCAAACACACACAATGTACATATTACACATTAGATATATATGAACTAGCACATACCTAAAGCTTTGCTCTCCATTTTTTCTGCTTTCTGGGGAGGTGGGAGAATGCAGATAGTTAATAGTAAGTAAATAACAATAAATCAAAGAGAAACATTATATTTTACCCCTATAAATTCCTCCCCACAATCCTCCTGACCGATTCGAGCCTGTATGCATATATTTCATTTTATTTGTTGTCTATAAGTGAACTCAGACATCCCACCCTGGCAATTTTGGCTTCCAGGCAGGGTGGGGAGAAGGGGCGGGCTGACGTGATATATATTCCATAGACAGAGACTAAAGGTAAGTGTGGGAGAAAAGTGGCATGTAGTGGCGGTTGCAGCATAGGGGGCCCTATAATTAACTAGTAAGGAAAATGTTGATGGTGGTCCTGGGGTAATTGTTTCACCTCATACAAACTACAGATGTCTTTCTAATCCCATTTTAATAAAAGTATTAAGTAATTACTGAATAGATGTTGATAAACTTTTAGAGGGAGAGAATATGGCTTTAGATTTGATTATTTATTTGTGGTTATGGGGGATTAGCAGAGTGGGTAAATAACGAGATCTTGACTGTTTTTAGCTTTTTTGCTCACCCCAATCTGTCCTCCCTTTCTTTTAATGAAAATTCATTCAGTACCCAGGGTGAGGGCCTAAACCTCTCTTCATAATTAACATACATATGTATATATGTGGTATTCAGTTAGATCAACTGGACTTGATGTTCAGTTCTTGAAGGCGTCCGACTGGCTTTCTCAATTCAGAATGACTTGTACAAAAATCTGTTGGCAATAAATACTCTGGAATGTCCCAATAGCATATAACAGCAAGGTGTCAGGGAACTCCAGAATGCAAGGTGGTAATTGCATTGTAACTAAGGATGTCATCAAACTGGCCAATTTACGCTCGGGGGACCGGAACTTACTTACACCGCCGCTCCACTCGCAGCAGCCCTCAGTCACTGACAGCCGCTCTGTCCCGACCCCGCGCCCTTCTTAGGCGCATGCGTGCAATACAAAAGATAGGGCGCGCGATTGGGAGAGAACAGCTGTTCAGTGACTGAGCGGCTGCGAGTGGAGCGGCGGGTAAGGTAAGTTCCAGGTCCCCCGAGCGTAATATTATTCACAGGGAGGTGAGAATAAGCGTTCTCACCTCCCTGTGAATAATACAAACGGATGGCACATAGTTTTTTTTTTTGATTTAGTGTTCCTTTAAACCCCTGCTATATTTTGGAAAACCATGTTCTTTCTCCTGTCTTGATTCCCAACTTCACTAGTGGTATTTGTATTTCTTTCTTTCCTTCTTTCAGTTTTGACAAGGGCCCAGTCCTGATATCCACAAGTTTAAGAGCTCCTCTGAGGTGTTAAATTGCCTTAGCCCTCACCTCTGTGCTAGTGGGTATGTTCTCTGCTCTGTGTTGCAGGGTTCTGATGAAACCCAGCTTGTGATCTAAAGGGTGGTGGGAGTCAAACATTAAATACTGATCTGTGTGCTGGTTTTCTGTAAACTACTTCCTATTTACCATTCTCCCTGATTTCTACCAAGGAGTCAAAGAAAGCCTGTGTATTGTTTTTTACATCTTCCATGTAAATTGGATGTTTTGGTCCACAGCATTCACAAGGTTCCTGACACCTTGCTATTATATGCTGATTGGGACACATTACAGGGTATTTATTGCCAACATATTCTTGTACAAGTCATTCTAGAGAAAGTCAGTAGATGAATAGAGAACGTCCTTAAGAACTAAACTGGACACAGAGTACAACTAGTTTGAACAAGCTTGAAAAATAAATAAATAAATACTTGGGATTTTATAAGTCGCAACACATGGTAATATAAAATGTAAGCAATTCAATTGGACATACACTAGGCCTCTGTTTTATGTGTGCAATATAATTTAGTCATGTGGGGGTTTGACCAAGCCTCTTGGAAATGTGTACTCCACCCAAGGGGGTCATGTGTTCAAAGTACTTAGAGCTAGAGAGCTAGTCCCAAGAAAGCAAGTGAAAGAGCAGCAGGGACTTTCATCTCTAAAAGGCAGAACTGAATAAAAGACAAAGTTTGAGAACTACGTCTCCTAAGAAAGTAAAAAGTTACTAAGGTAAAAAAGGTTAATAGTTAGGACCCAGCTATAAAGCAAATCTTGAAGTGGTTGCTGAGGTTAAAATAATTTGGCCAAGTTAGTATTGTATAGATAGTATAGTATTTGAGTTTGAGTAAAGACATATGTCCATCCAGTCCAACCCATCCAACAATATCCTCATTTCCTGCCTAACTGTTGATCCAGAGAAAGCAAAAAGAAAGCCACCAAATTTATGAAGGGGAAAAAAATTCCTTCCTGGCTCCAAGTGGCAATCGGAAATTTCCCTGGATCAACTCTACTTTATATATCAATACCAGTAACTTGTAACATTCCTTGTTTGCAGAAACTCATCCAGCCTTTTTTTAAAACTGACCAATGAACCTGCCATCACAACGTCCAATAGAAGTCAGTTCCACAGCATTACTGTTCTTACAGTGAAAAACCCTTTCCAAACTTGAAGCCTAAACATTGTTTCTTCAAGTCAGGGATGTCCATGTGTCCTCTGACATGTCTATTGGTAAACATGCCCCAGACAGTTTATTGTATGGCGTTAATGTATTTATACACAGTAATCATATCCCACACAAGCGCCTATAATTGTAACTTGAGCGTACATAATGTACCTATCCAGTTATTGAACTCATTGCTTTAATTTATCCAGAGAGATGGGCAGGCTTTTTTAAGTCGCACCTGCTTCAGTCAGGCCCTGATGTGCCCAATGAAAGAGGGGTATAGCTTCTCTTTGTGAAAGGCAGCTTTGATAGAGTGCCATTCCCACTAGGCCACAACCTAGGCTGGCACAGCCACCAGAGGAGGCAAAAAAAAAACCCACGTCATCACAAAAGTTTAAAGGACAACTATACCAAATATTTTACTTTTTTAAAATTCAAATCAATGTTTAGTTGGGTGGCATATTCTTCTTATTACTCTCTTACAATTGCAATCTGAGCAATTAATTCTGTCAGAAGGATCAAAGCAGGGACCACTCCCTTGCCTGTGCATGCCCCAATATGGACAATGGGGCTTTTTGCAGTGCGAAAAAGTGAGTGTCACGACAGATACAGGAGTTTGGGCACACTTACTGATCCCAAAAAATCTGTATTTTTTTTGTATAGGTAAAATATTTGCTTGCCTTGTTATTTGACGTTAGTTTCCCTTGAAATCAGTGGGGTACTAGTTTTCATTTTTGATGCTTTCTGTCGACATTCATGTAGTTTGAAGACCACACATTTGTGTCACAGATCATGCTTTTATTGGAGAAAAGTATTTAAACAGACAATTACACAAAGACAAACATGCTCATTTACCCAGAGCCTCTGGGTAAATGCCCTGATTGTGATTCAATATTGCATTTGCGAACGTGGGTAAGGGCTAGGCCACACTAGCGCGTTTTTTGCGCGTTTGCGCGCACGTTTCGCGCTCGCGTTTGCGCCCGCGATTTTCGCTAAAATGGAAATCGCGGGAACGCAAAATTCCCACGATTTCCGATGCGCATGCGATTGCGCGTCCGTTCGCGTTATGGTAACGCATGCGTTCACCATTTTTGGTGCGTTAACGCATGCGTGTCCATAACGTTAAAAGGCGAAAAGCATGCGCAAAACGCGAACGCGAAAGAATTGCGCACACAACCGCGTGCGATAACGCTCGCGATTTTGTGCGCGATTCCTGTGCGTTGCAGAGTGGCCTCACCCTAAATCCCGAAAAGGTATTTGCTATTTACTGGAATTAAATCCAGCACTACAACTAGTGCAAATGCGTTATTAAATCACGAGCGTCAGATGCCTTTGACGCTAATATGGCGTCAAAGGCACGCTAACCGGATGCGATCTGGTTGCGTGCCCCCTAAAACTTTTTGTTATGTTTTTGCCCTGTGAAGTGTAGTACTGATCACCTAGTATTGATCTATGCTTACTAGAAAAACTTGTATTTGTTAATGGTTCCTTCTGATCTATTACAAATACTATAGTAAGCCGGCGTCAATGTTAGGGCCACCTCTCCTATATAGGCACATTATATTTTTTTAACTAGTTGCACGCATGTAGATTCTATATGTAATGGATTAAATTATGTTTTGATTGATAATTTATTATATATATATATTTCAGTAGATGATTGTTTAATTTGCTTAAGGCAAAAGTGAAAAAAGTATAAATCCAGCCCTGCCTATACTGTGCTGTGATTGGCTACAGGGTTTTTGTCTACGACATCATCAAAACTTCTATCTATGACATCATCAAAACTTTAAGAGTTTTATGCAAATTACAAGACAGTCATTCAGCTTTTGACTTGTGGGGTGAGTACATCCCTTGTCCCACTTTTATAAATAGTATTAATAACTGATATGGTATTGATATACTTGGAATATTTTTATAGGGAGAATCTATAATATTAAATTGATGTATTTTTAATTATGATATGAAATGTAAAAATGGTATTATTTATTTAAATATGAACCACATACACAGGGTAATAAATAGTCATGTGTCTTCCCAGTGAGTACAGTGATGGATTTATATACAATATCTAGATAGAGACTGTGTAACGTTAGATTTTATTTATTTTCTCTAATGTGAAACCGGATTGTCTTGTATATTAATATGGGAAAATATCAACTCAATTTTTCCTCCCTTGGCATTTGTCCAAGCAGCTCTGAGGACAGTTGGGGAGTCAGGGACTTGGTAACCATAGCACAGTTGGTTGAGATTTTGCTATTTAACACCAAAGCTAAATAATAGAAAATCAGACATTTGTGATTGTGTGTTCACACCTCTATCCAGCCATTTACTTTCCAATACAGTGGTGAGTGTGACCATGTAAACCCCCTTTTCCTAGGGACTTAGTAAGCAATACAAAAAGGTGTACAGGTCTAACATGTCTCTCCCCATTAACCAGTAACCAGTACTTTGCATTTTAGAGCTGGAATCCTAATATAACAGGTACATAACCAACATATGAATACACAATTAAGATTGCATAGCAATGGCCAACTGAACGCCCGTTTCGGCCGCGATCGCACGCGTGTGTGTGAAGCTTTAAATAGGGTCATAGTCATATTAACTGATTCACGTTTAGTAAGCGTTACATTAACCCCTAGGTAACGGTGGCTGCACAAGTATCGCAAGAGACACTCACGCAGCTGCCGCAACCTATTCACCAAAGGCTGTGTGGCTCTGCCAGCGTAAGTATTAAGTACTGGGATAGCCCCCGTTAAATACTTAAAGCCGTCGACATTCACCCAGAGCTGACAGCCCCTGGCGAATCCCTTCTGAGAGATTTACCCAGAGTGCCTGCAGATCTGGATGAATCTCCTTAACAGCCAAGACTCGTATTGTAGAAAATAAATGAAAACATGTACCCTGCAAAGGGCTCTAAGAGCTCACATAGTTTGGTCAATGGCCATTAGATGCTATACACATGCCCAGTCTTATGCTACTGTAGAAACATGTCACAGATGGTCACATCCACTATTAGTATCGAACCAATCCCTTTACAGGACAGATTACACAGGGAGCATGTGACTGGGATCAGGAGGTGCCAAACAGTGCACATTCACTAAGTTACTTCATCCATTCCATCAGGGTGTTACATTTACTTTGTTGCCATTTGCTGGAGTGGTGTTGGTGTTTCTTAGGGGGATGTTCTCAGATTCTAAAGTGAGAAAATGTGAGTTTAGTTCTCCTAAGATGGAAAACAGTGATTTCAGCTGTTGTTACTTACTGTAGCCCTAAATGTGTTCTAGGTTTCCCCCCCAAGTACAGGGTAGTTAGTTACCCTTAATTTCCATTTAAACCCCAAATAAAAGATTTGTATATAGAAAATAGCACCTAACATGTCACCTGCAAAGGGCTCTAAAGGAGATCATGTAATATATATCTATAATGTACAACTCTCCTGTGCTCCATTTTACAACCAACTCTGCTAATTACAGTATTAGAGCAAAGTTCACAAGACCACCCCAAACTCCCACACTTACTTTAGTCTCTGTCTATGGAATATATATCACGTCAGCCCGCCCCCTCCCCACCCTGCCGGAAGCCAAAATTGCAGCGGTGGGATGTCTGAGTCATCTATGAACAACAATAAAATGAAATATATGCATACAGGCTCGAATCGGTCAGGAGGATTGTGGGGAGGAATTATAGGGTAAAATATAATGTTTCTCTTGATTTATTGTTATTTACTTACTATTAACTACTGCATTCTCCCACCTCCCCAGAAAGCAAAAAATAGGAGAGCAAAGCTTTAGGTATGTGCTAGTTCATATATATATCTAATGTGTAATATGTACATTGTGTGTGTTGATTGTGATCTAATTTCCCTTATTTTATTGTTTTTTCTATATCAGCCAAGATGAGCTGGAGGAGTTTGTGAAATACAGTGAAGGTGAGTATTCCTGTTTCTTTGGTCACTATTAATTATATTATTAGTGAATATTATATACCCTCTACTGTAAATTATAAGGATGTTGAGAAGTCATTGAGGAGTTCCGTGACCAAATAAAAGCACAAGGCTGTAGGCAGAGTCCTTTTGTAAAGCAAAATCTCTGCCACATCAGGCCTCCCTTCTCACAGGCGAAATGGCGGACTTTTTACTTTTAAAACTTCCTCTTTTATTGAAATTGGTTAAAATTCAGACCGTGTTCCAAACAAGGGCAGCACATGTTCCTGACTGCATCCATGCTTATTATACTGTACTACTTTTGACACCTATCCTTTAATAGCGAACCCTTGTGGGTTTTTCTTTGCTCTAGTTTCCATATGTACAGTGGTTTGCAAAAGTATTCGGCCCCCTTGAAGTTTATCACATTTTGTCACATACTGCCACAAATATGATTCTAGAAAATATCACGGTAGCGATTGCACTCCAAACGGTGAATGATGGTTTATAACAGCCAAACATCAGCAACATACAAACAACGTTCGGGGTGAACAACCCCTTATCAGGTGATTCCCCGGTCTGAATTTTTGTATTGAAATATGGTGTATTCCTTAACTACAGATCTGCAGGCCTCTCTAGGGTAACACCAGCCTGTCCTATCCTTTAATAGCGAACCCTGTGGGTTTTTCCACTCTCAGTTTTCCATATGTACAGTGGTTTGCAAAGTATTCAGCCCCCTGAAGTTTTCCACATTTTGTCACATACTGCCACAATATGATTCAATTTTATTGGAATTCCAGTGAAAGACCAATGCAAAGTGGTGGACATGTTGGAGAAGTGGAACGAAAATCATACCTGATTCCAAACATTTTAACAAATCATTACTTGTTGTTGAAACTGTGTTTACATCACTATTAAACATTATTTATATTTTATTCCATTAGAAAATAGAGTTAAAGTGTGGTCAGAGGAGACAGAGACCCAACAGGAGAACTCATACAGATGGCAGTATAGAGAGGTAATATTTTAATGTAAAGTCTTATTCTAAATACTATCGGGGATTTAACCCGTGTGACTTTAGCTCCAGCTATTAGATGAATTAGCCACAAAATAATTATTGATAGCCATGCATGTCTATGTGGTGGTGAGGACACCTAACATAGCTACAGTTATTCTAGAGTTTAAGTCACATAATACCCTTTCTAAATAGGTCAAAGACAACTTTACAGTTAGAATTTACCACTGCAGCTTTGCCTAATCACCCTGAATGTTGTATTACCTTGTTACTTATAATGATGAAGTTAAAACCCCAATATAATACGTTTCAAACTTTTGTCCTTCCTTTTATTGAAAACACATCGAAGGCAGCAGTTTCTTATGTAAAATTTCTATGGACAAATTATTGACCTTTGGCAATATGGAATTTTGTACATGGTCACCATATTAAGCCATTCAAATGTCTTTACAAATTGAAAGTAATTGCAGGCATTGTCTCATTATTTCTTATCTTTTCTTATGTATTCGTTACCCTTAACCATAACCACAGTAGTATATAAGTATTTCTACATTGGTTTGCTGTGATTGCTTATTTTTACATGTTGTTTGTTTAGTCCCTAAAGAGGTATATCAGAAGATAGCATGGAGGAAGAAGATCATGCTGGCATTGGTATGTGTTTTATCTATCTATCTATCTATCTATCTATCTATCACACAGAATTACTATCTCTTTGCTCATTCATATCATTTTTTAATCATGAGAAGAAAAGACTAAATATGAGGAGTGTAGAGGTATTTTTTTTTTTTATTTAAAAAGCCTTTTCTATATAAACAATCATATTCATGTTCTGGTAAAAAAATGTCACACAGCATTTTTTCATATTAGAACTGTATACCTGTTATTTCACATAGGACATAGGATTATAGTGGGTTCCCCAGGTGTATTCACCGGTGTACAATAAACCAATATTTCATATTAATATAAAATCAATATAAGTAATATTGTTAAACTTGTGCCATTTTATGCTTGTAACAATATATTGTGTGATAAAACTCTAATTCCCCCCACTTTATCTAAGTACAATCTAATCCCTCTCTTTACCAGTTTTTTGAAAGGCTACCCCCAATTTAATTAAGCCAACCTCACAACTTCACCCACTAAAATAAGTAGCCACTTCCCTCCTAAAATGAGAAGCAACTTCACCCCAACAAAATTAGGACATTACAACCTACACCATTCTTTAGCAAAATGAAATGCCCCCACTCTAAAAAAAAAGATACACACATAGCAGCGCACCTCGTGTGGCCAGTCTAATCATCCCCACGCTAGTGCCTTTTTCTAGTGTACATAATTGCAACTTATCCAATCTATCTTCATATTCAAGCTCCTTTATTATTTTAGTTGCCCTTCTCTGAACCCTTTCTACTTCCAAGATGTCTTTTTTGTACACAGGATTCCAAAATTGCACTGCATATTCCAAATGAGGCCTTACTGACGCTTTGTAAACCGGGAGAATACATTTTTTCTCCCTTGAATCTATTCCTCTCTTGATACAAGATAATACCATGCTGGCTCTGGCTGTTGCTGCCTGGCACTGCTTGCTACCTTTAAGTTTGTTATCCACCAAAACACCAAGATACTTTTTCTACAGGGATTCAGTAAACACAGAGATATTTATAGTATAAGCAGCATATCGTATACTCGAGTATAAACCGACCCGATTAAAAACAGAGGTACCTATTTTTACCTGAAAAAAGGAGTAAAAGTGATTTACTTGAGTTTAAACCAAGGGTAGAAATTATGACCACTACTGCCTTCTGATTCTGTATTGTTTTGAGGCTTTAGTTGCACTTTAAATGTACAGCAGAATTCTCATACAGTATATACAGTAGTCCTATACAGTAATAGCCAAATCCAGTTTGGCTATTACTGTATGGGACTACTGTATGGGAATTCTACTGTCCAATTAAAGTGCAACTAAAGCCACAAAACAATACAGAATCAGAAGGCAGTCTTTTTAACTATAGATACCATCCTCCTGATTCTGTATTGTTTGAGGCATTAGTTGCCCTTTAAATGCACAGTAACCCCCATTGCTTGGCACTCCAGATGTTTGAAGACTACAACTTCCAGCAAGCTTTATTTGCTGGGAGTTGTAGTTTCCAAACATCTGCAGTGAGATTACTGCCCCTCCCCCCATCCTTACAGAGCCCCCTTCCCCCAGTGTCAAATTCCATCTTCTATATTGGCTACTCACTCTTCCTCTTCTCTGCTCTTCCGCTTGCTCCGCATCCTCTGCTGGCTGATGTCACTACTTGGTGCCTGTCTCACTTTCCGGCACAGAGTAGTGATGACAGCCAGCAGTTTAAAGATCGTACATTTACAACACCGATCATAAATTTACGATAGCGATCATAAATCTACGATAACGAAATTGTAGATTTACAGTCCCCATAGAATACCATTGCAGTAGTTTACTACCGCACGGCATTCTACAATCGAATGTTTGTTAATTAACGTCCGCAATCGTAAATTAACCCGCCGTATTGCTAAAAAACAATACCAAGGCTTTATAAATATAGCCCCCGGTATCTTGTTTTGCAATAACATTTAAGTGCTCTCTCACCCTCTCCTTTAATGCCCGGGTTGTTCTACCCACATATTGGATTCTACATTTCCACTATACCACATATACAGAAACTATAGCACATTTGACATGTCACAATTTATGTAATCTGTTTTTTGTGAGTAACATGAGATGTAAAATTTTCACCAATATTAATTTTTCTACAGGTCTTACAAATGTTTTTTTCGCAATAGTAACTTCCTTTTACTTGGACTCCCGGCCTGTCACCTCTCTCCTCTCCAGTCTATCTTAAACGTGGCAACTCAGATCATCTTACTTTCCTCCAAAAGAAAATCCTCAGAGATAACGACTTTCTGTGGTTCCTGTATCTGCCACCTTGCCGTATTATATATTTTTTCTTGCTCGTAAAGGGTGTCGATAGTTTTTTGTCTGACTGGGACCGCGGCTCTCTTAATGGTCCATCTTTCGTTGACCTAACTTGTCCCAAAAAAGAGGTCTCTGAGGAAGTGGAAGTTCCGCAAAACACATCAGGCCATATCCCTTACCCCATGTATCCCGTGCCCCACCTTGTTCGGGTTGCCATGTTTTGTATGTGATCCTAATAAAGTTTACTTTTACGATACGCACCTCAGCCTTGTTCCTGTTTAAGGCTGGAGCCTTACGTGCATCCTATTTATGATCCATTCCGGAGGTTGGACCGGGTTTTCAGATATGGAGCTCCTGTGCGGGGGATCAATGACTGGTTGTAGCTCCCCGCAGGAAGTGTGATCTCTTTTGTACTGCATTTCCTTGTCCCAATATCCCTAATCATCATCCAATGTTTTATTACCACTGGAGAGCTATTTGCCATCTGAGGAGTCTTCTCCCCAGCTGGAAAAAGAAACTTGTTTATTATTGGATTACAGAATAGACCTAAACCTGTTGTTACCCTACCTGTTCTACTCAAACTGTGTTTCCATGTGTATAGCATCTGTTTATCATAATCCATTTTGTCCCTTGGACTCAAGTCTCCTCTCAAGTCCGGGAGTCTGGGGTAGTCTCGCGGGTGTGCGGGAGACCACCCCAGAATGAGGTAGACTCCCGCGAGATGCGAGAGGGGTGGGATACCTGACTTAGTCAGGGTGTGCTTACCAGCGAGTCCTATCCCAGTATCCTAGAGCACTTTAGAACAGGAACATAGAGTGCGGCACCAATACCTCCAGGGCCCTCAGAAAACTCCAGTCTGTGACATTGTCTATATTTATTGAGTTAAAAGCTCCTGACAGTCAGTGTTACAAATAGGTAAATTCTTTTTAGAAATACATACTTGTTCAGAGGCAGGTCAGGGTTTGATGCAGTAATTCATTTGACCACCAGGTGGTATCACTAGATCTACTGTAGGGTTTGTACATCCACTGATAAATTATGAAATGACAGGTGAGTTGGATAACACAGTATATTGCATTGAAATGGGTTTATGCAGAGAAAATGGGGAAGCATGAGAATCTGAGCAGACTGCAAGCTCCCTTGTGCAGGGACCTCTTTCATAATGTATCATGGAATTGCTATAACTTAACTCATCACGTGCTGCATGACCATGTGTTATGTGCACTACACTTGTATGTAACATGAATGTTTTTCCCATGTATCAATGTAATTTACTTGTAAATTGCCACGGCAGATGTGATGGCTAAACAACTAAGGGGGCGATGCAATATTGGGCGCAAAATGCCCAAGTCAGTGTAAAACCCACGCAATCCGATGTATCATCAGGTTACCGTGGGTTTTACACTGAGTTTGCATTGCCTGCGCCATTTCCGAGAATGCTCGGAAATAGCGTGGCGCAGGCGTAGCAAAACCGCCCTTAGTAAAGTTTTGCACTACCATGTAGCGCGAAACTTTACGCCACTGAATAGGAGGCGTTAGCCGGCGCACTTACCTGGCAGAGATCCCGCGATGTACAAAATCTCGCACAGGGATTTTTGCATCGCGGGAACTCTGGCAGGTAAGCTGCGTCGGAAAAAAATATTGCATCGCCCCCTAAGTTCTTACACCAGGATACACTAGGGTTTGAATGTAATCTGGTGCAGGCAGTGTGATGCTTTCTCAGCTCCTGGCATTCATGTGAATATTCCTTTAACACCTAAAACCTCATAACCGGCTCACTAAATTGCTGAAAGAGTCATGAACCTATATAGCCATTAACACACACTACACCACACACTACTCCACAAGGCACGCAGAAGGATAGCAGGCATAAGCTAATGTTTCCAGAGGACAAAGTAGGATATCTCAACATATTTTAAATGTTTTTCTTAAAGAAGTCATCATGAGGCTGGAGTTGTCTAAAATGCGCCCCACTGCTGGCCCCTCTGTGTAGTGTTAAAAAATCCTTATCTTTCTCCTCTGCTCCTTATGGTTGTCCTGCACGGCCTGATGAAAGTCCAGAAAAGTGAAGTGTAGGAGCGTTCTGTGTGTAATCCGTTGCCTGCTACTTCCTTGTCCTCTTAGAGGACTCTGGCATGCAAAGTGGAGCTTTCCCCCTTTCCCCCCCTCTGGATACCTCAGCATGGACAAATGGTTTTGGAAAAGAAAAACTCCCACCCTAAACACTAGATTTCTAACTTTAAAATCAGCACAGAAATAGATTTACCCAACCTCGTTCCCTCGGCTCACTCTGCTAAACGGCAGGCATGTCTCTGATTGGCTCTCATCCAATCACAGACGTGGCTGCCAGTCCAGTCCCTTCTGCTCTTTATATAATTATATTAAATTAGGGATTTGGGGATGGACATACCCTTTAAAGGATAAGAGGTCTAGGTGGAGTGCATGTCTCAAAAAGTCAAGGCTGTTTTGTTGGCAAGAGGGACCTAGTCTTTATTCTGCGGGGGGCATGTTATGGCTGATTCAATGTGACTACACTGATGCTGGGAGAAGGATTTACACATACCAGTTTTCAGTAATAACAAAACTGCACACAGCAGAAGAGTATATGATAATAGGGCTTTTATTGACAGCTAAATGTAAGATGATTTTTATTGGATAGCTAAAAAAACGGAACAGATAAAAATGGTTCCATGGTGGATGGAAAGCATTGTGGTTTTCAATAATAGGCAATTTAAGAAGAAAAAAAAAATCAGTGTAGATGCCCTTGTGGTATTTAGTGAATGAAAGTACCACAATTTTTAATACAAATCAGTCTGCTGAAAGAGTGTCAACATTTATTCTTGACTCTTGTATTTACTACAGTTGTGTGTATATCCATAGTCATGTAGCACTTTTTATACAATGGTAAATGGCTTAAGGCTGCAGTACAAAGCTATGGTTTATTATTTTTTAACAGTTATTGTGAGATGCATCTGTGTGCATTGCTACTATTAAGGGTACTATTATTATTATTATGATTATAAGTAGGGATGGAGCCAAACCCTAATCAGAGTTTGGGTAGAACTTTATGAGTTCATACGACCTAGTTCAGTTTTTTCAAACTCACAGACTTATTTCCGATACTTGTCGAATTTCCAAATCGGTAACCCTCGAATGTAGCATTTGAATTCAGTAACCCTCGAATTAAGCCTTTGATTTTGTTAACCCTCAAATTTATTGTTCGGTAACCCTTGAATGTAGCCTTCGATTTCCGTAATACTTGAATGTAGCCTTCGATTTCCGTAACCCTCAAATGTATTATTCAATAGTTCAAAAAGCAGTAGCGCACACCAGTCTTTCGTGGAAAATCCAGACAGAGTTTATTCAACACACATGTAACGTTTTGGTGTCACATGACACCTTCATCAGACATCAAATGTATTACTCGGTAACCCTTGAATTGACTACATTAGTGTCCGCTTTTAGAAGTTCAATCGCATCAAAATTGTAATCGGATTGCGCTTAAAAGTGCACTAGTGTGGCCCAGCCCTAAATGAGCCCTTTGCCGGTCCCCATGTCAGTACAAGCTCACATTGTAGATATAACATATGACCTGGACTTTCTTTTATTATAGGTAGCTCTAGTTGCAATCAATACCATTGTGGACTCAGCAAATTTTGGTGAAGACTGTTACACAGTAAGTGTTTAAAATTTTTACAAAAGTAAAATGCTAAGATCAACTTTCCACCTTTTGTGTATGTTTTGTGAATTATCCTTCTAAATTATTTGTTCAAAGCTGTAATTTATAGTAATATTTTTGGTTAACAGTGATCTGTTAACCCTATCCCCGTTAATGTAATCACAGTTTTCTTTATTTTTCACAAACCAATATAAGAGAAGTTAATTGAGTACCTGGGAAACAGTGCGGATGGCCTGTTCTCGATGCTTCATACATGGGGTACAACCAGCTACTTCATACTTTTTATCATCTGCCTTATACACGTCTGTGGGCTGCATAGCTGAGCTTTATCTTAGGGAACCTCCACGCACAAAATATTATATTAAAATGTTATGGAGCCAGGATACATGGTTCCTAATAAAAGTGTATATTTTGTGTTGCTTGGTATACAAAGCCGTATTATAATATACATTTTCTGGTGGATTTAGGTGTTTAAATATTCAAAAAATAGCGTATAAATGCCTGGGCGTGTAATAAGAATATACACAAACTTTACCTACATTTAGCTCTGTGATGTACTGTCAAACTCCTTTTCAATGTTTTCCTCTATTATTTTTTGTTTTAATAAATGTAATTTATTTCTCGTTTCTTCAGATATAAAGATCTCTCGGTGTGGCTCCAAATTTGCCTTTCCTGTGCCCATGGCTAACAATTATTTTTTCTTTTAAGCAGATTGTTACTTTGTTCTACAGAAACTGGATTAGATTTCTCCTCTTGATGATTTGGCCTTTGACACATAAGATCCAGAAGTGGCTCAAATAATCCTTAATTAGATAAAAAGGAAAATGTGAGTATGCCAAGAAGCTGAAACAAGCAAATGCTGATCTTCAGATGGTAAAGCTGATACGAAGGACCTTTTGTACATACTGTACATAAAATGGGTCATACAGTTAGTTTGGCTTATCCCTTTTATATACCTTATTGATTTTTTAATGGCCAAACAAAGAATTGTAGGTAAGTATACTTATAGGAAAGTAACATTTTTCAGCATTTAGGTTGATTAGGCAATTATGCGTCTAAAATGGAATCAAAGTAAATTATTTGGTAACCCTCAAATGTATCGTTCGGTAACCCTCGAATGTAGCCTCCGATTTTCATAACCCTCAAATGCATCATTCAGTAACCCTGGTGGACTGGTGATTTGTGTTATTATATCACCATATTTATCAAAAATTGGTGATTATCACCTCGGCTCTATAGGGCAGCAATATGGCCATATTTTAATAATGCAACGAAATAGAGACATATCACCTGAACTTCTCCCTCTTCCAGTCCAGGGCTGTAACTGAAAATTAGGTAACAACGCAGGAAGGTCTGTAGACGTTAAAACAATAGATGATAGTTCTGTACATGTTAATTTTATTGTATCTAATGAAAACTAAAGATGGCGGCCCATTTTTCAATGAATGAACGAAAATAGTCTAAAACCCACGTGAAGTTTTTGCCCATTACCGGATCTGTATATATTGTGCCAAGTTTAATTCTTTTAAAAATGGTGGCGATAACGACATATAAAGCATAACAACCCTTTATAACTGTGCCCATTAGGCTACGTTCACACTAGAAACTGACAGAAACTGTCAGTAACGCACAGCATGTGTTTCTGTCAGTTTGTATCCATTTTTTTCATATATTTGTATCCATTTTTTCACAATGTGTATTCCATAGATTTCTATAGAAAATGCAAGAAACAACAGATAGAAATGCTGCATGCAGTGCGTTTTTTAAACGGACTGGAACGGAACGGAATATAACGCAGCAGGTGTGAACGATATTATGAAATCCAATGGGGTTTTACTGTCTATCCATTTTTTTAAACGCACCTACGTTTGAAAAACAGATACAAACTGATGTAGTGTGAACGAACCCTTATTGGTCTTTTAAATAGTGATGGATCTATTGATACCATTCAGCGAAGACTGGAGATTTCACAATCGCGGTAACCTGTAGTTTTTTAGCCAACATTTTAGAATATCAGAGAATATTACAGAAACATGTTTGCTTAGTAATTATTTAGCTAACATTAACAAGAATCAATTAGAGTTTTAGAAGTAAGCATTGTTCTGAAATAGGAACAAATACTAATACTGGTCACATTTTAAGAATTGTTTGTCATAGAGATATCATTCAATACTGTTTAGCACCCAACATCAAAGTGATTTGGTGATGTGATTATGAATGTAGAAACCACTAATGCACCTGTTAGTTATCCAAGGTCATTTAAATAGAATAAAATAGCTCTATTGTTTGTTTAAATCCCATTCACAGTATAATAGCACTCCCCTGTTTTGTCTGTTAGGAGGAATAAGTTGCATTGCTGTGACAGGACATTCCAATGGAATTATCACCCTCTCCTTCAGATATCACATTTCTTATAATATAGCAGTGTTTGGTTAAAGGGTATGTCCATCAAAAAAGTTGGTTTCTATCTGTTTTACTAAAGAACAGGAGGTAAATGCACTATCTCTTACCTCCCATTCTTCTGTAAATGTTACAGGAGAGGAGGAGACACTTACCCGTGGACCCGCTCCAGCACCGAATCCCCAGACGCCTCCGACGCATCTCCACACAGTGCGAAGGAGCGAGGATGCGTTGAAGACTGTCAGTGAAGTCGGCGCTGGAGCGGGTCCGCGGGTAAGTGTCTCCTCCTTTCCTGTAACATTTACTGAAGAATGGGAGGTTAGAGATAGTGCATTTACCTCCTGTTCTTCAGTAAATCAGATAGAAACCAACTTACTTTTTTGATGGACATACCCTTTAAATTCATAATAGCTTTTTAATGACAAGCAGATAATTTATATAAGCTTTCGTAAAAGGAAATATGTAGCAAATTAAACTTTCACAATTTTTCCCATAGAAAGCCCCTTTCAAACTACTAGAGACAGCAGTAAATTAATCTGGGTGATTTGACATTCCTCATCTATTTAGCATGCTGTGGCAGACACAGGACTATAAGTTTGTGTGCTGCAGTTTCTCACTAACTGCATGGGGTGTATGCTGGAATAAGCAGAAGGAGCGGAAGGAGCAGAGCAGAAAGAGAGATGGGGCATCCGGACAAGGACACAGAGTGGGAGTGAGGAGAAACCTAAAGTCAATCCATTTTTTAAAAATGTACTAAACTGAGTAAATTTTAGGGACAAACAGGGAAATTTAACAAAATTGTTGTTTAAAATATTGCTACGGTAATTTTGCCACAACCGATCAGATGTTATGTGCTATTTGAAAGCTAACATCTGATTGGTTGGGGAAAAATTAGCACCATATTTAACAATAAAACTCTTATTACATTTCCCTCTAAATGTCTACATGAGTTGCATTTGCTCCTTTGGGTAAATCCCAAAAGGGATCTACCCACATTGACTGTTATTAGCCGGCGTTAAAATATTGTGCTAAAAGTAGTGCTAACGTGATATTAAAACACAAGCAATAAGAAGTTAAAGTTGCAAATCATTTTAAACTCCATTTAACGGCCCAGCGGCTCTGAGTAAACAAGCCATTTTTTGTACAGTAGGTTGCAGGTGCCTATTCAAAGATGTGGTCGTATAGAGAAGATGCATTAATTGCCGTATCCATAAAAATAACAGATGTAGCAAGTTATACGTCAAAGGATGATTTAAAGAATCTACTGAGAGCTGCTATTTTCCTTGTCCGTGGTGCCATCAAAGACAAAGTGACTTCGGTGAGTAGCTGGACTTGTTTTTTACATGCAAGTAAAATTAATCCACACAGATGGTGGTTGGTTCTGTTACCCACTATTATACTTGCTCAATACATAGATATGTTAATGTTCTATTCATCCTTTCTGTATAAAGTTTGCTTTAAAATCAGTAGATCCCTTTGCTTAGGGTAGAACAAAATGATAATGACGTTTTCCAGTCTGATGCTGCCAAAGTGACTAACAGAATCAATAAACTGAAAAACTGGGCATTGTTTTGTCATTTAGCTGCCACAGTGAAGTCATTAGAAGCATGTCCCTCACAGCTTCTCATCATCCATGGACCTCTACATTTGTCATGCCTTTACTCTATTTCAATAAAAGCTCTGTGGTACCTTGTACTTATTTCCCCTGTTATGTCTATTTCACTGTAATTCTCCACACAACATGTAGGTGTACAATGGATAGTGCAAATGGATAGTCAAAGTCTTATTAATCACAACTTTTTGATCATAGCTGTTACAAGATTATCACATGATATAAGTACACCTGCTATAAATTATCCCATGATATAAGTACGCCTGCTATTAATTATCACATGATATAAGTACGCCTGCTATAAATTATCACATGATATAAGTACGCCTGCTATAAGTACGCCTGCTATAAATTATCACATGATATAAGTACGCCTGCTATAAATTATCACATGATATAAGTATGCCTGCTATAAATTATCACATGATAGATTAAGTACGTCTGCTATTATTATGACATGATATAAGTTGCCTGCTATAATTCACATGATAAGTACGCCTGCTATAAATTAATCACATGATTAAAGTACACCTGCTTTTAATTATCACATGATATAAAGTACGCCTGCTATAAACTATCACATGATATAAGTACGCCTGCTATAAATTATCACATGATATAAGTACGCCTGCTATAAATTATCACATGATATAAGTACGCCTGCTATAAATTATCACATGATATAAGTACCCCTGCTATAAACTATCACATGATATAAGTACGCCTGCTATAAATTATTACATGATATAAGTACGCCTGCTATAAATTATCACATGATATAAGTAAGCCTGCTATTAATTATCACATGATATAAGTACACCTGGTACAAATGATCACATGATATAAGTACACCTCTATAATTATCACATGATTAAGTACACCTGGTACAATGATCACATGATATAATACGCCTGCTATAAATTTCACATGATTAAGTACGCCTGCTATTAATTATCACATGATATAAGTATGCTGCTATTAATTATCAACATGATTAAAGTACGCCCTGCTATAAACTATCACTGATTTAAGTATGGCCTGCTATGAATTTACACTGATATAAGTACACCTGGTACAATGATCACATGATATAATCATAATTGTATGTCCTGGGCATTACAGAAAACACACGATGATGGCCTGTTTGTAAAATGTCCCTTATTCTCCATTTTTTGTGCTTTGCTGTACCATCAGGTGTTATAATTCTTGTCTACAAGAAAATAAATTCAATCAAGTAGTACAGATAATATATAAGATCATGTACTACACTTTCTACCAAATATCAGATTCAGTTTTTATGGACTTGCTGCCATGGTTTCCTGCTGTGTCTGGCACATGCAGTGGGCCAATAGCCAAATACTGAGGTACCCTATGCTTTCATACGTGACGGGACGGTACTGTTATTTCTAGAGATTAGGCTTAAACATATTGGAAAATGAGATGAAGACAGTTTATATAGTGTTAGAAAAAATTGCACTTTCAATGTAGAAGCACCATAATTTTATGTTTGTCTGGTGACAGAATAAAATGAGGCATAAGAAATATGAAATTATTTAATAATAAATTTATTTGGTACATAATAACTGAACGGAGGTTGAATAAAGACATATGCCTATCTAGTTCAACCTTTATAGCCTGTCTCCAAATTAGAAAGGTGCCTGTGGCATTAAAAAATGTATAAACCATGTAGAAAATGGCAAATCTCTCTAAAACGAGGTGCAACCAAACTAGGTATCAATCTAGGAGTAGAGCCTGAACTATCCCCAATTTACTTGATCCCCTGGTGATGTTCATCCAATGGCCTCTTTTCTATGATAACTAGCTGCATTTATTTGTATATGTGAACTCGGGGCTGAATTTTAATTAAAGCGTGAAAATGTGAGGTCATTAAGGATAACTAAAGCCTTTTTATAGAATATGGAGCCGATTTACCCAGACTCGCTGGGCAATATATGGATTTTTTCTTTTTAGTTATGAGCTGACGTTAAAATCCCACAGAGGAAGAATCATTTACCGGATTTACCCATATTTTCAAACGCAATATTGAAGTGTTAAATGATTTTGTGTATATTTTAACACTTGTTCAATTTATTTATCCTTGTGTAGTTTTGTTTAACATGTTGTTGCAATTTCAAGTTCATTCTCAGCTTTTGAGGCTTCCCTCAGACTGCTAATTAATAATTAAAGGACAACTAAAGCCACAGAACAACACTGAACCAGAAGGCAGAACACCTTGATATAAAGCCAGTAATCTGTGCTTCCTCTCATTTTGATATGGGTGCTGGGAATTTACTCTAAATAACATTGGTTTGTGCTTTACTTCAAAGCATTCTAATATCACCAGTCTGGTCAACGACCCTTATGTCTGCCCATGCTCAGTCCTTAGCTATGGCAGAAACTTGTTACAGTTGGTCACACCCATTAATAATCTCTAGCCAATCCTTACAGGACAGATAAAAAAAGGAAGCATGTGACTGAGGTCTGGAGGTGTGGTCTGACACTGCACATAACACAGATATCATCCAGTTCTTCAGCGCTTACATTACTTTAATACAATTTACTGAAGTGGTATTTTATAGCTTATTGGTGTTTTTAGGGGGGTTGTTTTCAGATTCTGGTACAAAAAAATGGATTTAGTTCCCTTTAATTAGGCTTGAAAATTAATTTCCTTTTCTTCTTTTTCTTCTTCCGCTTTCTTCTTCCGCTTTTTTGGATTGCATCTCCTCATAGTTTTTGAGCACAGACATGAAATTGTACAGACGTGTGGGGCATTAGGAGAAGTGTGCTATATTACTAGCTAAGGAATTTGTGGAAGTGTACGGCATTATAGTGAATTTCCGGACATTTTTTCCCATAGACTATAATGGTAACAATCCTCAATGTGGATATTTCCAACAGTTGGTTTCATGGTCATAATACAAATGGTGATACCCCCAACCCCCACACAGCACAGGTACACCCACCTACTGACCAACCTTTCCATTCCCATGGAAGTCATATTTAAGGGGTAACTAAAGTAAAAAAAAAATTTAGATTTATCCTCAATAAAAGATAGTTTTATGGTTGTAAACACAAAAAAGACATACCCCCCAAGCACATAGGTACACACACCTATGATCTACTTATCATTACTATGGCAGCCATGCATAAGGGTAACTAAAGTAAAAAACTAATTTGATCATAAATCAATTTGACTCCAACCTGATATGAATGCACACACACCAACTGACCTACCTTTATGCATGTGACCTATTTAAAGGGTACGTAAAAAACAACAATGTCCTCTTCATGGCATTATTGAGTTTTAAATTCTGCAGCTCAAACACACACAAATCCCTTCCAAAATGTAGTCTTTCAAGCCAAATTCAAAGTTTATACTTAACTTTCCCTCTCTAGTTACAATTATATACCTAAAGGCAATTTAGGGAAGAAGAAACCATCCACTGTGTGGACTATTGCCTCCAAATTCATTCAGGTATAAGCATCTTGTTTGGGATCTTTCCAAGGTATGTGTAATGTGCCATTTTGCTGTAACTCAGGAGAGTAAAATACAGAATAAGTAGCTGAATGCATTCCATCACTTTAAAGGGGAACTTCTCTAAACTCACTCCTCCCTCCACGCAGGTCCCTGCAGTATTCACCCTTTTTAAAGAGCTGATCGCGCGTGTGAAGAAAAATATGCACGATCAGCTATTTAAAACTGGACCCGAACTTCCGGTTCAGTCAAGTTCGGGTCCGGATTTAAAAGGTTGATTTAAAGAAAACATACGCGCGATCAGCTCTTTAAATAGGGTAAATACTGTGGGGTTGGGCTTTGGCGGGCCCTACTATCGCCCGGCCCCCCCCGGTCGCACTGCAGTCTACACAGCATATAAAGGGTGGGTTTTCCTACTAGTACTTCATACACACGCATGTCGTTTGACGTCCACGAGACTCATAAAGTCAGGACAGACAAACAGTGTAATTTTACAAGTCATAAACTTAAACTTAGAGAAGCTAGATACCTTGGATATAAGTAATACCTTTTTTGCTAACTAAAATGATTGAAATGCAAGCTTTCGAAGCACTAGGCTTCTTCCTCAGGCATGATACAATACTGAATCTTATAAAGCACTCTATTTTATACATACTAGATACATGATGGCGTAACTACTAATCACTGGGCCCCCCAGCAAAACTATGATGGGGCCCCTATCCATGCTTCATCCATAGGGGTTTTCTGGGAGAAGACTATATTTATCATTTGAAAAATAAGAAGATGGGGCCTTCTTGGCTCCTGGGCTTCCCTGTGTTGCTCCCCGTGCTCCTCTCAGAGTTACTCCCTGGGGAGTGCTTTAGAAGCCAGGTACAAGTGATATGACTTGACTAATTGTTTTTGGTTGTTTTTTTCTTATAATTAAGATAAACGTGCTGTTGAAATTTCTCGTCCCTTTAAGAAATTAATATTGCTGCAGTTTCCCGAAATAAGATATTTACGTTTATTAAAGAAGGAGACAACTTTTCTGTTCTCCAAGTCTTGGAAAATTGCCCCGTTTTAATCTTCTTGCCTATTTGGACAATACTACCTTGTTCCCTCACATAAGTGCTGAGAGCTGTCTCACAGGTGAAGGCTCAATATTCCATACCAGTGTTTCCACCAAACAGTAACACTCTATTTATGTATATTCATTTCCTGCCATTGGGCACTTTGCATTTATTTACTGTTGTCAGCTTCCAATCTTGAAAAAAATCATTTTCTTTGAACACAGATATCTATAGAGTTAATAGGCTTCTTAGAAAAGAAGTTTATTTGTTTTCTGGTGGTACAGTACATATTTTTTTCTTAGACAGCTCTTGGCATTTGCCCATGAAATACGTAATCTCAACCTTGCAAGAAACAGTGAAAGTGTTAACCATGCACATTGTGCTCTTTAGACGTGACATACTAGGGCTTGCTGACATAAAAAAAGTCTAAACACGTGTAGCTGATTAATTCACATTTATTTTGTTGTCTAAACTGGAACGGTATTTCACAGCTCTACGTGGCCTCCAGTGCTGTTGATCTACAATTCTAATTTTGTATACCAAAGACGGTGAAATGTAGGCGAGAATGAATGTTGAGGGTTGTAGTTTAGGAACATATCAGGCCTACTAGACATCATGGGTACGTTTTCTTGGCAAACCCACATTGTACTGACTATTTAAAAAAATAATAGATAGTAGATTCGGGAATAAAGTGACATGACGATTTTTAGGAAAAATCCAACTGATTTACCTGAAAAATGATTACCCAGGTGATCTGATGTGGCCATGAGTTCTAGCTTTCTAGGTGGTTCCTTACCAAAGATACATCTGTGAATTTATAAATATCTCACTACAGCAAGACCTACAGTTATTTGCTCACCTACCACATTCATATTGTTCAGTATTCTGAATGAGAAACTTTCCAGTGAGCAACTGTTATACCTCCTGTAACTAATGGCTGAAGAAGTGAGGAAGGGATTTGACTCTGTTCCACCAGTGAAAGATTTTACAAAAATGGTCTTGTGTAGAACTAGAAAGGCACAAACACACATGGCTTTGAAGGAACCTAAATCGCTTTACCCCTGACTATAGCCCAAAACTCTCATTAAAGTAATGGTTTCCTTGACTTTCTATGTGAAACATAAGCCACTGTTTCTTGCCATACATTGTGCTTCCACTTGCTGTTAGTGGCGGTGACAGATAGCAATAATGTATGCTCTTATATTTTAATTATATTTATTGGGACAATAATGAGGTTTCTTTCTTTCCAACAAATATATGAAATGAAATAGAGCCTTCTTAAAACAGAAGGTACCTGGAAGCCTCATGCTATATGATAGCATATGTCCTCCTTTATGTCCTGTTTATAAAAGAAGTACTACAGGAGACAGGTCTGTCATATGCAGTGGCGTATCTACGTTAAAACATTCGGGCACTGCCCCGATGTTTGGCAAGTGCCCCGAATGTTTTCGCCGCCTGTGCCCCTTGCAAGTGCCCCGAACTTCCGGATTTCCCGGCTGCGCGAACCATCTGGGAACGTCGCGCAGCCGGCGCAGTCGCACACATGACGTCATGCGCATGCCGGCGCGCCGATGTCACGAGCGGAGCGAGAGAGCTATCGGAGGGAATCCAGACGGTTGTGCAGTGCATGCCAGCCATATAGATAGATAGATGATAGCAGTTAGATAGATCATGATAGATAGATAGATAGATAGAGTTAAGGTAGATAGATAGATAATAGATATAGCAGTAGCGTAATAGATAGATAGTATAGATAGATAGCAGTTAGGATAGATAGATGATAGATTAGATGATAGCGTTAGGTAAATAGTAGATAGATAGATAGATATGATAGATAGATAGATAGATAGAGTGGTAGGATAGATAGATAGATAGATATATGAGATAGATAGATTAGTAGATAGAAGCGATAGATAGATCATAGTCATGTAGGTATAGATCGATAGATAGATGATAGATATATAGATAGATAGATAAGATAGATAGATAGTATAGATAGATAAGATAGATGATAGTAGCAGTTCAGATAGAGATAGATAGATAGATACAGTTAGATAGATAGATAATAGATAGCAGTGCAGAAGATGATAGATAGATAGATAGATAGATAGATAGCAGTTAGATAGATGATAGATAGCAGTTAGAGTAGATAGATAGATAGCATTAGTAATAAGATATTACGATAGATAGCAGTTAGATAGAAGTAGCTAGATGATATAGATAGATAGATAGAGCACTGCTATCTATCTAACTGCTATCTATCTATCTAACTGTCTATCTATCTATCTTTATACTAACTCTATCTATCTTTCTAGCTAACTGCTATCTATCTATCTATCTATCTACCTAACTGCTATCTATCTACCTAACTGCTCTATCTTCTAACTGCTATCTATCGATTATCAAACGCTATCTATTCATCTCTATCAAACTGCTATCTATCTACTCTATCATCTTTCTCTATCTATCTATCTATCTACCTATCTATCTATCTACTGCTATCTAGCTATCATCTACTATCTATACTGCGATCTATACTTCTACTCTAATGCTATCTCTATCTATCTATCTAACTGCTATCTATCTAACTGCTCTATCTATCTAACGAAACTGCTATCTATCTATCTATCTAACTAACTGCTATTATTTATATATCTATCTATCAACTGCTATCATAGCAGTAGATAGATAGATTGCAGATAGATAGATAGATAGCACTGTACTATCTATTTATCTATCAACTGCTATCTATCTAACTAAACTGCTATCTATCTAACTGCTATCATAGCAGTTGATGATGATAGATAGATAGCAGTTAGACTAGATAGATAGTAGCAGTTAGATAATAGATAGATAGAATAGCAGTAGATAGATAGATACAGTTAGATAGATAGATATATACTAGCAGTTAGTAGATAGATAATCGCGTTACGGTAGATAGATAGATAGCAGTTGGTAGATAGATAGATAGATAGATAGCAGATAGATAGATGATAGATAGATAGATAGATAGCAGTTAGATGATAGATAGATAGATCGAATAGCAGTTCGATAGATAGATAGCAGTTAGATAGATAGACTGATAGCAGTAGATAGATAGATAGATAGAGACAGAGGATAAAGCAAAGCAGATAGACTAGTTACATAGATAACAAGAGGCGATAGACAGATACAGAGAGAGAGAGGGACAGTAGAATAGAGTAGAACAAGATAGAGAGAGGGAGAGATAGCTATACAGAGAGAGAGGGGGACAGAACGAGATAGATAGGGCAGAGATCCATGAAGGAGTACAGAAGATCTCCCGGCCAAAGGTGTGGGCCAAAAAGCATCTGACTACAACTGACCACAACAGTTAAGCGGCCTGATGAGTCCAAAGAAACGTGAAGTGTAGGAGGTTCTGGTGTAATCCGTTGCCTGCTACTTCCTTGTCCTCTTAGAGGACTCGGCATGCAAAGTGGAGCTTTCCCCCTTTCCACCCTCCTGGATACTCAGCATGGACAAATGGTTTGGAAAAGAAAACTCCCAACCTAAACACTAGCATTTCAACTTTAAAATCAGCACAGAAATAGATTTACCCAACCTCGTTCCCTCGGGGCTCACTTGCTAAACGGCAGGCATGTCTCTGATTGGCTCTCATCAATCACAGGACGTGGTGCCAGTCCAGTCCCTTCTGACTCTTATTATAATTATTATTAAATTAGGGATTTGGGGATGGACAACCTTTAAAGGATAAGAGGTCTAGGTGGAGTGCACTGTCTCAAAAAGTCAAGGCTGTTTTGTTGGCAAGAGGGACCTAGTATTTATTCTGCGGGGGGCCATGTTATGGTGATTCATTGGACTACAATGATGCTGGGAGAAGGATTTACACATACCAGTTTTCAGTAATAAACAAAACTGCACACAGCAGAAGAGTATATGAAATAGGGCTTTATTGACAGCTAAATGTAAGATGATTTTTATTGGTAGCTAAAAAAACGGAACAGAATAAAATGGTTTCCATGGTGGATGGAAAGCATTGTGGTTTCATAAAGCAATTTAAGAAGAAAAAAAAATCAGTGTAGATGCCCATTGTGGTATTTAGTGAATGAAAGTACCACAATTTTAATACAAATCAGTCTGCTGAAAGAGTGTCAACATTATTCTTGACTCTTGTTTTCTACAGTTGTGTGTATATCCATAGTCATGTAGCACTTTTAATAAATGGTAAATGGCTTAAGGCTGCAGTACAAAGCTATGGTTTATTATTTTTAACAGTTATTGTGAGATGCATCGGTGTGCATTGCCTACATTTAAGGGTAATATTATTATTATTATGATTATAAGTAGGGATGGAGCAAACCCTAATCAGAGTTGGGTAGAACTTTATGAGTTTCATACGACCTCCTAGTTCAGTTTTTTTCAAAATCACAGACTTATTTCCGATACTGTCGAATTTCCAAATCGGTAACCCTCGAATGTAGCATTTGAATTCAGTAACCCTCGAATTAAGCCTTTGATTTTGTTAACCTCAAATTATTGTTCGGTAACCCTTGAATGTAGCCTTCGATTCCGAATACTTGAATGTAGCCTTCGATTTCGTAAAACCCTCAAAGGTATTATTCAATAGTTCAAAAAGCAGGAGCGCACACACCAGTCTTTCGTGGAAAATCCAGACAGAGGTAGTTTTTCAACACACATGTAACGTTTGGTTGTCACATGACACCTTCATCAGACATCAAATGATTACTCGGTAACCCTGAATTGACTACATTAGTGTCGCTTTTAGAAGTTCAATCGCATCAAAATTGTATGGCTTGCGCTTAAAAGTGCACTAGGGCCCACACCTAAATGAGCCTTTGACGGTCCCCTGTCAGTACAAGCTCACATTGTAGATATAAATATGACCTGGACTTTCTTTTATTATAGGTAGCTTCAGTTGCAATCAATACCATTGTGGACTCAGCAAATTTTGGTGAAGACTGTTACACAGTAAGTGTTTAAAATTTTACAAAAGTAAAATGCTAAGACAACTTCCACCTTTTGTGTTGTTTTGTGAATTATCCTTCTAAATTATTGTTCAAGCTGTAATTTATAGTAATATAAATGATTAGATACAGTGATCTGTTAACCCTATCCCGTTAAGTAATCACAGTTTTCTTTATTTTTCACAAACCAATATAAGAGAAGAAAATTGAGTACCTGGGAAACAGTGCGGATGGCTTGTTCTCGATGCTTCATACATGGGGGTAAAACCAGTAATTCCATACTTTTTATCATCTGCCTTAACAGTTGTGGGCTGCCATAGCTGAGCTTTACCTTAGGGAACCCTCACGCACACAAAATATTATTAAAATGTTATGGAGCAGGATAATGGTTCCTAATTAAAGTGTTTTTGTGTTGCTTGTATAAAAGCCGTATTTAATATAACATTTCTTGGTGGATTTAGGTGTTTAATATTCAAAAAATAGCGTATAATGCCTGGGCGTTGTAATAAGAATATACACAAACTTTACCTACATTTAGCTCTGTGATTACTGTTAAACTCTTTTCAATGTTTTCCTCTATTATTTTTTGTTTTAATAAATGTAATTTATTTCTGTTTCTTACAGATATAAAGATCTCTCGGTGGGCTCCAAATTTGCCTTTCCTGTGCCCATGGCTAACAATTATTTTTTCTTTTAAGCAGATTGTTACTGTTGTATAAAGAAACTGGATTAGATTTCTCCTCTTGATGATTTGGCCTTTGACACATAAGATCAGAAGTGCCTCAAATAATCCTTAATTAGATTAAAAGGAAAATGTGCAGTATGCCAAGAAGCTTGGACAAGCCACTGCTGTATTCAGATGGGAAAGCTGATACGAAGGACCTTTTGTACTAGATGTACATAAAAGGGTCATTACAGTTAGTTTTGCTATTCCCTTGTATATACCTTATTGATTTTAATGGCCAAAAAAGAATTGTAGGTAAGTTATCTATAGGAAAGTAACATTTTTCAGCATTTAGGTTGATTAGGCAATATTGCGCTAAAATGGAATCAAAGTAAATTATTTGGTAACCCCAAAGTTCGTTCGGTAACCCTCGAATGTAGCCTCGATTTTCATAACCCTCAAATGCATCATTCAGTAACCCTGGTGGACTGGTGTTGTGTTTGTTATATATCACCATATTTATCAAAAATTGGTGATTATCACCTGGCTCTATAGGCAGCAATATGGCCATATTTTAATAATGCAACGAATAGAGAATATCACCTGAACTTCTCCCTCTTCCGTCCAGGGCTGTAACGAAAATTAGGTAACAACGCAGGAAGGTCTGTAGACGGTAAAACAATAGATGATAGTTCTGTACATGTTAATTTATTGTATCTAATGAAAACTAAGATGGCGGCCCATTTTTCAATGAATGAACGATAGTCTAAACCCACGTGAAGTTTTTGCCCATTACCGGATCTGTATATATTGTGCCAGTTTAATTCTTTTAAAAATGGTGGCGATAACGACAATAAAGCATAACAACCCTTTAAACTGTGCCCATTAGGCTACGTTACACTAGAAACTGACAGAAACTGTCAGGTACGCACAGCATGTGTTTCTGTCAGTTGTAATCATTTTTTCATATATTTGTATCCATTTTTTCACAAGGTGTATTCATAGATTTCTATAGAAAATGCAAGAAACAACAGATAGAAATGCTGCATGCAGTGCGTTTTTTAAACGGACTGGAACGGAACGGATATAACGCAGCAGGTGTGAACGATTATTATGAAATCCAATGGGGTTTTACTGTCTATCCATTTTTTAAAACGCACCTACGTTTGAAAAACAGATACAAAACTGATGTAGTGTCTCGAACGAACCCTTATTGGTCTTTTAAATAGTGATGGATACTTGATCCCATTCAGCGAAGACTGGAGATTTCACAATCGGGTAACCTGTAGTTTTTAGCCAACATTTGTAGATATCAGAGAATATTACAGAAACATGTTTGCTTAGTATTATTAGCTAACATTAACAAGAATCAATTAGAATTTTAGAAGTAAGCATTGTTTGAAATAGGAACAATACTAATACATGGTCACATTTTTTAGAATGTTTTGTCATAGAGAATCATTCAATACTGTTAGCACCCAACATCAAAGTGATTGGTGAGTGATTATGAATGTAGAACACACTAATTGCCTGTTAGTTATCCAAGGTCATTTAAATAGAATAAATAGCTCTATTGGTTGTTTAAATCCCATTCACAGGATAATAGCACTCCCCTGTTTGTGTCTGTTAGGGGAGGAATAAGTTGCATTGCTGTGACAGGGACCTTCCATGGGAATTATCACCCTCTCCTCAGAACACATTTCTTATAATCTGAAAGTGTTTGTTAAAGGGTATGTCATCAAAAAAGTGGGTTTCTATCTGTTTTACTAAAGAACAGGGGTAAATGCACTATCTCTTACCTCCATCTTCTGTAAATGTTACAGGAAGGAGGAGACACTACCCCCCGTGACCCGCTCCAGCACCGAATCCCAGACGCCTCCGACGCATCTCCACACAGTGCGAAGGAGAGAGGATTGGTTGAAGACGGTCAGTGAAGTCGGCGCTGAGCGGGGTCCGCGGGTAAGTTGTCTCCCCTTTCCTGTAACA
This sequence comes from Hymenochirus boettgeri, assembly GCA_019447015.1. Taxonomy (NCBI): domain Eukaryota; kingdom Metazoa; phylum Chordata; class Amphibia; order Anura; family Pipidae; genus Hymenochirus; species Hymenochirus boettgeri. Next base: position 34,429 of record JAACNH010001839.1, read on the forward strand.
TTTACTGAAGAATGGGAGGTTAGAGATAGTGCATTTACCTCCTGTTCTTCAGTAAATCAGATAGAAACCAACTTACTTTTTGATGGACATACCCTTTAAATCATAATAGCTTTTAATGACAAGCAGATAATTTATATAAGCTTCGTAAAAGGAAATATGTAGCAAATTAAACTTTCACAATTTTTCCCATAGAAAGCCCCTTTCAACATACTAGAGACAGCAGTAAACTAATCTGGGTGATTTGAACATTCCTCATCTATTTAGCATGCTGTGGCAGACACAGGACTATAAGTTGTGTGTGCTGCAGTTTCTCCTAACTGCATGGGTGTATGCTGGAACAGCAGAAGGAGCGGAAGGGCGAGCAGCAGAAAGAGAGGTGGGGCATCGGACAAGGACACAGAGTGGGAGGAGGAGCAACCTAAAGTCAATCCATTTTTAAAAAATGTACTAAACTGAGTAAATTTTAGGGAAACAAACAGGGAAATTTACAAAATGGTGTTAAAATATTGCTACGGTAATTTCGCCACACCGATCAGATGTTATGTGCTATTTGAAAGTAACATCTGGTGGTTGGGGAAAAAAATAGCACATATTTAACAAGTAAACTCTATTACATTTCCTCTAAATGTCTACATGAGTGCATTTGCTCCTTGGGTAAATCCCAAAAGGGATCTACCCACATTGACTGTTATTAGCCGGGCGTTAAAATATTGTGCTAAAAGTAGTGGAACGTGATATTAAAACACAAGCAATAGAAGTTTAAAGTTGCAAATCATTATTTTAACTCACTTCAACAGGAACGCCAGCGGCTCTTGAGTAAACAGACAAGCATTTTTGTACAGTGGTTGCAGGTGCTAGTCACGTCCAGTGTGTCGTAAGAACAGATGCATTAATGCCGTATCATAAAAATAACAGATGTAGCAAGTTATACGTAAAGGATGATTTAAAGAATCTACTGAGAGCTGCTATTTTCCTGTCCTGGTGCCATCAAAGACAGTGACTTCGGTGAGTAGCTGGACTGTTTTTTAAATGCAAGTAAATTAATCCACACTGATGGTGGTTGTTGTTACCACTATTATACTTGCTCATACAATAGATATGTTAATGTTCTATTCATCCTTTGTGTATAAAGCTTGCTTTAAATCAGTAGATCCTTTGTTAGGGGTAGAACAAAATTATGATGACATTTCCAGTCGATGATGCTGCCAAAGTGATAACGGAATCAATAAATGAAAAACTGGGCATTGTTTTGTCATTTAGTGCCACAGTTGAAGTCATTAGAAGCATGTCCCACAGCTTCCTCATCATCCATGGACCTCTACATTGGTCATGCGCTTACACTACTATCAATTAAAGCTTGGTGGTACCTTGTACTTATTCCCTGTTATGTCTATTGCACTGTAATTCTCACACAACATGTAGGTGTACAATGGATAGTGCAATGAATAGTCAAAGTCTTATTAATCACACTTTTTGGTATAGCTGTTACAGGATTATCACATTATCACATGATATAAGTACACCTGCTATAAATTCCCATGATATAAGTACGCCTGCTAATGTTATCCATGATATAAGTACGCCTGCTATATCCACATGATATAAGTACGCCTGCGATAAATTATCACATGATATAAGTACGCCTGCTATAAATTATCAAATGCATAAGTACACCTGCTATAAATTATCCCCATGTTATAAGTATGCCTGCTATATGTTATCACATGAATAAGTACGTTGCTATTATATGACATGATATAAGTATGCCTGCTATTAATTCACATGATATAGAGCCTGCTATATAATGTACTCGGACAATTGATATAAGTACACCTGCTTTTAATTATCACATGATTATAAAGTACGCCTGCTATAAACTATCACATGAATAAGTACGCCTGCTATAAATTATCACATGATATAAGTACGCTGCTATAATTATCACATGATAAAGTACGCCTGCTATAAATTATCACATGATATAAGTACCCCTGCTATAAACTATCACATGATATAAGTACGCTGCTATAAATTATACATGAATAGTTACGCCTGCTATAAATTTATCACATGATATAAGTAAGGCCTGCTGATTAAATTAATCACATGTATAGAAAGTACAAACCTGGTACAAATGATCAATGAATAAGTACACCTGCTATAAATTATCACATATAAGACACCTGGTCAATGATACCATGATATAAACGCCTGCTTAAATATCACCTGATATAAGTAGCCTGCTATTAATTATCACATGATATAAGTTGCCTGCTATTAATTATATACATGGATAAGTACGCCCTGCTATAAACTATACATGATTTAAGTATTGCCTGCTATGAATTATCACATGAATAAGGACACCTGGTACAATGATCACATGATATAATCATAATTGGTATGTCACTGGGCATTACAGAAAACACACGATATGGCCTGTTTGTTAAAATTCCCTTTTATCTCCATTTTTTGTTTTTGCTTTGCTGTACCATCAGGTGTTTATATTCTTGTCTACAAGAAAAAAATTCAATCAAGTATTACAGATAATTATAAGAATACATGTACTACCTTTCTACCAAAATATTCAAGATTCAGTTTTTATGGACTTGCTGCCATGGTTTCTGCGTGTGTCTGGCATTGCAGTGGGCCAATAGCCAAATACTGAGGTACACCTAATGCTTTCATAGTGACGGGACGGTACTGTTATTTCTAAGATTACGGCTTAAAACAGTATTGGAAAATGAGTGAAGACAGTTATAATAGTGTTAGAAAAATTGCACTTTCAATTTATAGAAGCACCATAATTTTATGTTTGTCTGGTGACAGAATAAAAATGAGGCATAAGAAAATATGAAATTATTTAATAATAAATTTATTTGGTAACATATAACATTGTAACGGAGGTTGAATAAAGACATATGCCTATCTAGTTCAACTTTATAGCTGTCTCCAAATTAGAAAGGTGCCTGTGGCATTAAAAAATGATATAAACATGTAGAAAATGGCACATCTCTCTAAACAGAGGTGCAACCAAACTAGGTATCAATCTAGGAGATAGAGCCTAACTATCCCCAATTACTTGATCCCCTGGTGATGTTCATCCAATGGCTCTTTCTATGATAAACTAGCTGCATTTTTGTAATGTGAACTCGTGGCTGAATTTTAATAAAGCGGAAAATGTGAGGTCATATTAAAGGATAACTAAGCCTTTTTATGAATATGGAGCCGATTTACCCAGACTCGCGGGCAAATATGGATTTTTTACTGTTTTAGTTATGAGCTGACGTTAAAATCCCACAGAGGAGAATCATTTACCGGGATTTACCCATATTTTCAAACGCAATATTGAAGTGTTTAAATGATGTGGTATATTTTAACACTTGTTCAATTTATTTATCCTTGTAGTTTGTTTAACACAATTGTTTGTTGCAATTTCTCAAGCTTTTGAGGCTTCCCTCAGACTGCTAATAATAATTAAGGACAACTAAAGCCACAGAACAACACTGAACCAGAAGGAGAAACACCTGATATAAAAGCCAGTAATCTGTGTTTACTTCCTTTTTGATATGGGTGCTGGGAAATTTACCTAAATAACAATGGTTTGTGCTTTACTTCACAGCATTCTAATATCACACAGTCTGGTCAACGCCCTTATGTTCTGCCCATGCTCAGTCCTTAGATATGGCAGAAACTTGTTACAGTTGGTCACAACCATTATAATCTCAGCAATCCTTTTACAGGACAGATAAAAAAAGGAAGCATGGGACTGGGTCTGGAGGTGTGGTCTGACACTGCCACATAAACACAGATAATCATCCAGTTCTTAACAGGCTTACATTTACTTTAATACAATTTACTGAAGTGGTATTTTATAGCTTATTGGTGTTTTTAGGGGGGTTGTTTCAGATTGGAGTACAAAAAAATGGATTTAGTTCTCCTTAATTAGGCTTGAAAATTAATTCCTTTTTCTTCTTTTTCTTCTTCCGCTTTCTTCTTCCGCTTTTTGGATTGCATCTCCTCCATAGTTTTTGAGCTACAGACATGAAATTGTACAGACGTGTGGGGCTATAGGAGAAGTGTGCTATATTCTAGCTAAGGAATTTGTGGAAGTGGTTACGGCATTATAGGTGAATTTCCGGACATTTTTTCCCATAGACTATAATGGTAACAATCCTCAAATGTGGATATTTCCAAACAGTTGGTTTCATGGTCATAAATACAATGGTGATACCCCCAAACCCACCACAGACACAGTACATACACCCACCTACTGACCAACCTTTCCATTATGGAAGTTCATATTAAGGGTAACAAAGTAAAAAAAAATTTAGATATCCTCAATAAAAGATAGTTTTATGGTTGTAAACACAAAAAAGACATACCCCCCCAAGCAGACATAGGTACACACACCTACTGATCTACTTATCCATTACTATGGCAGCCATGCATAAAGGGTAACTAAAGTAAAAAAACTAATTTTGATCAATAATCAATTTTGACTCCAACCTGATATGAATGCACACACAACCAACTGACCTACTTTAATGCTGTGACCATTTAAAGGGTACGTAAAAAAACAACAATGTCCTTCATGGCATTATTGAGTTTTAAATCTGCAGCCAAACACACAATCCCTTCCAAAATGTAGTCTTTCAAGCCAAATTCAAAGTTTATACTTAAACTTTCCCTCTCTAGTTACAATTATATACCTAAAGGCAATTTAGGGAAGGAAGAAAACCATCCACTGTGTGGACTATTGCCTCCAAATTCATCAGGTATAAGATCTTGTTGGGATCTTTCCAAGGATGATGTAATGTGCCATTGCTTGGTAATCTCCGAAGAGTAAAATACAAGAATAAGTAGCTGAATGCATTCCATCAATTTAAAGGGGAACTATCTCTAAATCCACTCCTCCCTCCCACGCAGGTCCCTGCAGTATTCACCCTTTTTAAAGAGCTGATCGCGCGTGTGAAGAAAACATATGCACGATCAGCTATTTAAAACTGGACCGAACTTCGGTTCAGTTCGGAAGTTCGGGTCCGGATTTAAAGAGTTGATTTAAAGAAAACATCGCGCGATCAGCTCTTTAAAATAGGGTAAATACGTGGGGATGATTTGGGTGTGGGCGGCCCTACTATCGCCCGGCACCCCGCGGTCGCACTGCAGTCTACAGCAGTATAAAAGGGTGGGTTTTCCTACTAGTACTTCATACACAGCATGTCGTTTGACTGTCACGACTCATAAAGTCAGGACAGACAAACAGTGTAATTTTACAAGTCAATAACTTAAGACTAGAGAAGCTAGATACCTTGGATATAAGTAATACCTTTTATTGCTAACTAAAAGATTGAAAAGCAGCTTCGAAGCACTAGGCTTCTTCCTCAGGCATGATACAATACTGAATTATAAAGCACTCTATTTTATACATACTAGATACATGATGGCGTAACTATAATCACTGGGCCCCCAGCAAAACTATGATGGGCCCCTATCATGCTTCACCATAGGGTTTTCTGGAGAAGACTATATTTTCATTTGAAAAATAAGAAGATGGGGCCTTCTTGGCTCCTGGGCTTCCCTGGTGTTGCTCCCCGTGCTCCTCTCAGAGTCTACTCCCTGGGGGTGCTATTAGAAGCCAGGGTACAAGTGATATGACTTGACTAATTGGTTTTGGGTGTTTTTTTCTTATAATTAGATAAACGCTGCTTGAAAATTATCTCGTTGCCCTAAAGAAATTAATATTGCTGCAGTTTCCCGAAATAAGATATTACGTTTTATTAAGAGGAGACAAACTTTTCTGTTCTCCAAGTCTTGAAAATATGCCCCTTGTTAATCTTCTTGCCTATTTGTTTTTTAAAATACTACCTTGTTCCCATCACATAAGTGCTGAGAGCTGCTTCACAGGCTGAAGGACTCAATATTCCATACAGTGTTTCCACAAACAGTAACACTCTATTTATGGATATTTCATTTCCTGCCATTTGGGGCCCTTTGATTTATTTACTGTTGTCAGCTTCAAATCTTGAAAAAAAATCAATTTTCTTTGACACGATATCTATAGAGTTATAGGCTTCTTAGAAAAGAAGGTTATTTGTTTTTGGTGAGTACAGTACATATTTTTTCTTAGACAGCTCTTGGCATTGCCCATGAAATTCGTAATCTCAACCTTGAAGAAAACAGTGAAAGTGTTACACATGCACATTTGTGCTCTTTAGACGTGACATACTAGGGCGTTGCTGACATAAAAAAAAAGTCTAAACGTGTAGTGTGATTATTCACATTTATTTGTTTTGTGTAAGACTGGAACGGTATTTACAGCTTTACGTGGCCTTAGGTGCGTGTTTTGATCTACAATTCTAATTTTGTATACCAAAGACGGGTGAGAATGTAGGCGAGAATGATGTTGAGGGTTGTAGTTTAGGAACATATGCAGGACTACTAGACATCATGGGTACAGTTTCTTGGCCAAAACCACATTGTACTGACTATTTTAAAAAAATAATAGATAGAGAGATGGGAATAAAGAGTGACATGACGTTTTAGGAAAAATCCAACTGATTTACCTGAAAAATGATTACCCAGGTGATCTGATGTGGCCCATGAGTTCAGCTTTCTAGGTGGTTCCTTACCAAAGATACATCTGTGAATTTATAAAATATCTCACTACAGCAAGACCTACAGTTATTTGCTCACTACCACATTCATATGTTCAGTATTCTGAATGAGAAACTTTCCAGTGAGCAACTGTTATACTCCTGTAACTAATGGTGAAGAAGTGAGGAAGGATTTGCTCTGTTTCCACAGTGAAAGGATTTTTACCAAAAATGGTCTGTGTAGAACTAGAAAAGGCCAAAACAACAGGTTTGAGGAACTAAAATCGCATTTACCCTGAATGCCCAGAAACATCATCCATTAAAGTAATGGTTTCTTGACTTTCTATGTGAAACATAACCACTGTTTCTTGCCATACCATTGTGCTTCCATGCTGTGTTAGTGGCGGTGACAGATAGCAATAATGTATGCTCTTATATTTTAATTAGTATTTATTGGGAACAATAATGAGGTTTCTTTTCTTTCCAACAAATATATGAAATGAAAATAGAGCCTTCTTAAACACAGAAGGTACTGGAAGCCTAGTGCTATATGAATAGCATATGTCCTCCTTTATGTCCTGTTTATAAAAAGAAGTACTCAGGAGACAGGTCTGTCATAATGCAGTGGCGTATCTACGTTAAAACATTCGGGGCACGTGACCCCGGATGTTTGCAAAGTGCCCCGAATGTTTTCGCCGCCTGTGCCGCCTGCAGTGCCCCGAACTCTCCGGAATTTCCCGGCTGCGCGAACCTCTGGGAACGTCGCGCAGCAGGCGCAGTCGCAACAATGACCGTTCATGCGCACATGCCGGCGCGCGATGCTCACGAGCGGAGGCGAGAGAGAGCTATCGGAGGGAATCCAGGGACAGGTATGTAGCAGTGCAGTGCCCAGCCAGATTATAGATAGAGAGATAGCAGTTAGATGATAGATAGATAGATAGATAGCGTAGATAGATAGCAGATTAGGTAGAGTTAGATAGGATAATTGATAGATAGCAGTTAGGTAGATAGATAGATAGATAGCATAGATAGCAGTTGGATAGATAGATAGATAGTATAGATAGATAGCAGTTAGGTAGATAGATAGATTAAGATATATAGATAGATGATAGATAGATAGATTAAGAATAGAATAGATGATAGAAGATAGTAGATAGATAGATAGAAGATGAGATCAGATTGATACGAAGATAGACGAGATTATGATAGCCAGTTAGGTAGATAGATAGGGATACGGTAGATAGGTAGATGAATAGATAGATGATTAGATAGATACCGCGAGTTAGATAGATAGATTAGATAGGCTAGTTAGATAGATAGATAGTAGATAGCATAGATAGCAGTTAGATAGAGAGATAGATAGATAGATAGCAGGTAGATGAATAGATAGATAGATAGTGCAGTAAGATTCAGTATTGTATCATGCCTGAGGAAGAAGCCTAGTGCTTCGAAAGCTTGCATTTTCAATCATTTTAGTTAGCCAATAAAAGGTATTACTTTATATCCAAGGTATCTAGCTTCTCTAAGTCTTAAGTTATTGACTTGTAAAATTACACTGTTTTGTCTGTCCTGACTTTATGAGTCTGTGACAGTCAAACGACATGCTGTGTATGAAGTACTAGTAGGAAAACCCACCCTTTATACTGCTGTAGACTGCAGTGCGACCGCGGGGGGGCCCGGGCGATAGTAGGGCCCGCCACAAGCCCAAATCCCCACAGTATTTACCCTATTTAAAGAGCTGATCGCGCGTATGTTTTCTTTAAATCAACTCTTTAAATCCGGACCCGAACTTCCGGAACTGAACCGGAAGTTCGGGTCCAGTTTTAAATAGCTGATCGTGCATATGTTTTCTTCACACGCGCGATCAGCTCTTTAAAAAGGGTGAATACTGCAGGGACCTGCGTGGAGGGAGGAGTGAGTTTAGAGATAGTTCCCCTTTAAAGTGAATGGAATGCATTCAGCTACTTATTCTTGTATTTTACTCTCCTGAGATTACAGCAAAAATGGGACATTACATCATACTTGGAAAGATCCCAAACAAAGATGCTATACCGGAATGAATTTGGAGGAATAGTCCACACAGTGTGAGTGGTTTCTCTGTTCCCTAAATTGCCTTTAGGTATATAATTGTAAATAGAGAGGAAAGTTTAAGTATAAACTTTGAATTTGGCTTGAAAGCCTTACATTTTGGAAGGGATTTTGTGTGTTTGAGCTGAGATTTTAAAAAACTCAATAATGCCATGAAGAGGACATTGTTGTTTTTGTACTACACCTTTAAATGGTCACATGCATTAAAGTAGTCAGTTGGTGTGTGTGCATTCATATCAGGTTGGAGTCAAAATTGATGTATTGATCAAAATTAGTTTTTTTACTTTAGTTACCCTTTATGCTGGCGCCATAGTAATGGATAAGTAGATCAGTAGGTGTGGTGTCTGTAGCCTTTCTCTTGGGGGGGTAGTCTTTTTTGTGTTACAACCATAAAACTATCTTTTATTGAGGATAAATCTTAAATCTTTTTTTTACTTTAGTTACCCCTTAAATATGACTTCCATGGGAATGGAAAGGTTGGTCAGTAGGTGGGTGTACCTGTGTCTGTGTGGTGGGTTGGGGGTATCACCATTTGTATTTATGACCATGAAACCAACTGTTTGGAAATATCCACATTTGAGGATTGTTACCATTATAGTCTATGGGAAAAAATGTCCGGAAATTCACCTATAATGCCGTAACACTTCCACAAATTCCTTAGCTAGAATATAGCACACTTCTCCTATATGCCCCACACGTCTGTACAATTTCATGTCTGTAGCTCAAAAACTATGAGAGGAGATGCAATCCAAAAAAGCGGAAGAAGAAAGCGGAAGAAGAAAAAGAAGAAAAAGGAAATTAATTTTCAAGCCTAATTAAAGGAGAACTAAATCCATTTTTTTGTACTCCAGAATCTGAAAACAACCCCCCTAAAAACACCAATAAGCTATAAAATACCACTTCAGTAAATTGTATTAAAGTAAATGTAAGCCTGTTAAGAACTGGATGATTATCTGTGTTTATGTGCAGTGTCAGACCACACCTCCAGACCTCAGTCACATGCTTCCTTTTTTTATCTGTCCTGTAAAAGGATTGGCTAGAGATTATTAATGGGTGTGACCAACTGTAACAAGTTTCTGCCATAGCTAAGGACTGAGCATGGGCAGAACATAAGGGTCGTTGACCAGACTGTGTGATATTAGAATGCTGTGAAGTAAAGCACAAACCATATGTTATTTAGGTAAATTTCCCAGCACCCATATCAAAATGAGAGGTAAGACACAGATTACTGGCTTTATATCAAGGTGTTCTGCCTTCTGGTTCAGTGTTGTTCTGTGGCTTTAGTTGTCCTTTAATTATTAATTAGCAGTCTGAGGGAAGCCTCAAAAGCTTGAGAAATTGCAACAAACAATTGTTGTTAAACAAAACTACACAAGGATAAATAAATTGAACAAGTGTTAAAATATACACAAAATCATTTTAAACACTTCAATATTGCGTTTGAAAATATGGGTAAATCCCGGTAAATGATTCTTCCTCTGTGGGATTTTAACGTCAGCTCATAACTAAAACTAGTAAAAAATCCATATATTTGCCCAGCGAGTCTGGGTAAATCGGCTCCATATCCGTTGCGGTCTGGATGTATAAAATAGAGTGCTTTAGTTAGATAGATAGATAGATAGATAGCAGTTAGATAGATAGATAGATAGCAGTTAGATAGATAGATAGATAGCAGTTAGATAGATAGATAGATAGCAGTTAGATAGATAGATAGATGGATAGATAGATAGATAGCACTGCTATCTATCTAACTGCTATCTATCTATCTAACTGCTATCTATCTATCTATCTATCTAACTTCTATCTATCTTTCTAGCTAACTGCTATCTATCTATCTATCTATCTACCTAACTGCTATCTATCTACCTAACTGCTATCTATCTATCTAACTGCTATCTATCGATCTATCAAACTGCTATCTATCTATCTATCTATCAAACTGCTATCTATCTAACTGCTATCTATCTTTCTATCTATCTAACTGCTATCTATCTTTCTATCTATCTAACTGGCTATCTATCTATCTATCTATCTAACTGCTATCTATCTAACTGCTATCTATCTATCTAACGAACTGCTATCTATCTATCTATCTAACTAACTGCTATCTATTTATATATCTATCTATCTAACTGCTATCATAGCAGTAAGATAGATAGATTGCAGATAGATAGATAGATAGCACTGCTACCTATCTATCTATCTAACTGCTATCTATCTAACTAACTGCTATCTATCTAACTGCTATCATAGCAGTTAGATAGATAGATAGATAGATAGCAGTTAGATAGATAGATAGATAGCAGTTAGATAGATAGATAGATAGATAGCAGTTAGATAGATAGATAACAGTTAGATAGATAGATAGATATATAGCAGTTAGATAGATAGATAGCAGTTAGGTAGATAGATAGATAGCAGTTAGGTAGATAGATAGATAGATAGATAGCAGATAGATAGATAGATAGATAGATAGATAGATAGCAGTTAGATAGATAGATAGATAGATAGATAGCAGTTAGATAGATAGATAGCAGTTAGATAGATAGATCGATAGCAGATAGATAGATAGATAGATAGAGACAGAGAGATAGACAAGAAGCAGATAGACATAGTTAAATAGATAAACAAGAGGCAGATAGACAGATATACAGAGAGAGAGAGGGACAGATAGAGATAGATATACAGAGAGAGAGAGAGGGAGAGATAGATATACAGAGAGAGAGGGGGACAGACAGAGATAGATAGGGGCAGAGATCCATGAAGAAGGTACAAGAAGATCTCCCTGGCCAAAGGTGTGGGCAAGCATCTGACTACAACTGAACACAACAGTAAGTTTAAAATGACCAAATTGCTACCAGTATATAATGAAATTGCCAGTTTACTGTGCCTTTGTGTCATTAATTTGTGTCTCTCTGTCCAACTCTCTGATCTCTGTCTGTCTATCTCACTGTCTTTCTGTCTGTTTATCACTATCGGGCTGTGTATCTATGTTTGTGGTTGTCTATCTGTCTGTATCTTTTTGGTAATCTCTATAAGTACATAGTGGGTGTGGCTTAATTGGGGGTGGAGAAAGGGGCGTGGCCTAATTTTTTTCCGCATGGGGTGCCCAAAAGTGCCCCTGATCTTCTTAGACCCTAGATACGCCCCTGTCATAATGTCTTAGTGAGAATATACTGGTGGAAGAGTATGTGGTTTTAAAGGGCAAGTCCAGTCAAAAAGCCTTTTTTATATTGTCATAGAGCACGCCCCCAAAACTGTTTTTGCATAAGTAAGAATTGTCAAATATAAAGGACTTTCCTTACCCAGTACCTCATCGCTCCTCCTATGCTTTGCAGCTGACAGATGCTCTACTTCCCGGTCATGCCCTGGACGTGTCCTTTAACTTCACTTCAACTAATACACAAAGGGGGGCTGTGGGAGCACTCCTGTGGCAAAATTACTTTATAACAAATAGTGGAAGTGCTACTGATCTGACCAAAACATTAGAACAAACAAGAAAAGAGATGATCAATGCACATTCCTGGGCCCCATATATCATAATATCTATGCTAGTGCAAACAGTAAGAGCATGGGGGTTTTTTGTTACAATTTTATGCATAAAAGTGAAAAGCCTTCCAACCACGTCAATGCAACCAAGCAGGGAGTGTCATCCCAGATAAATGACCCAAGGTAAACTGTTAGGACCTTCCATACTGGGGTTACCCTTACTGACATAGATTGGAGTAAGGGAACTGCCAGCACCTCAAAAGGTTCAAAGTTCTTAAATTTTCTATATGAGCAATTTCTTTCACAGATGGTAGAAGTTCCTACTAGACAGGATGCATTGTTGGATCTGGTGATATCTAATAACCCTGAGCTCATTTTGGAAATGAAGGTAATGGAAAGCTTAGGGAATAGTGACCATGATATAGTGTCATTTAATATAGGTTGCAGAAAACTAAAGTGCACTGGCTTAACAAAAACTTTTAACTTTAGGAAAGCTAATTTTATGCTTTTAAAGGAATCGCTCCTGCTCATAGACTGGGGGGAACTGTTTCTAGGTAAAGATACTGAGCAGATGTGGACCACTTTTAAAGGGATATTAAACTATTAGATTTCTAAATTTGTACCTTTAGGGAACAAGTGTAAAAAATTAGGTCCACTCCTACATGGCTTAATGCTCAGGTAAAAAGGGAAATGGAAATAAAGAAAAAGGATTTTAAAATTTGAAATCAGAGGGAACAGCACAGTCTTACAGGGAGTATAAAAGCTGTAATACGGATAGCCGAACAAAGCAAGTCCAACCCCAAAATGTTTATTAAGTACAGTATATCAATAGTAAAAAGATGAGGACTGAGAATGTGGGGCCATCAAATAATGGGGCTGAGATGGTTGTAGAGGATGGCAAAAAGTCTAATCTGCTAAACCGTTTTTTTACTTCAGTTTTCACTATTGAGAATCCTAGTCCTTACAGCAGGGTCTGGAATAATATGCAGGCTAGAAATGAGGAGTATTCACACTGGCTGACAGAGGATATGATACGGAAAGAATTAGACAAAGTTAATATCAATAAAGCCCCAAGCCCAGATGGATTACATCCTCGGATTTTAAAAAGAGCTTAGTTCAGTTCTATCTAGACCACTGTTTCTCATCTTTTCAGATACAATTGGTCTGGGGATGTTCCGCTGGATTGTAAAAAAGCCAATGTAATACCAATATTCAAAAAAGGTAGTCGTTCACAGCCTGGTAACTATAGACCTGTAAGTCTAACATCAGATGTAGGAAAGGTGCTGGAAACTTTGTTATGGGATCATATACTTGACTTTGTCTCCAGAACTGATCTTATTAGTAGTAGTCAGCATGGGTTTATGAGAAATAGATCATGCCAGACAAATTTAATTGGTTTTTATGAAGAAGTGAGTAAGAATTTAGATTCAGGCACAGCAGTGGATGTAGTATACTTGGATTTTTGGTATACTGTGGTACAAACTGAGGACTGTTGGCCTAGAAGAAAACATTTGTTCATGGATAGAGAATTGGTTATTGGACCATAAACAGAGATTGGTAGTAAATGGAGCTACATCTATGTGGGCTAAAGTTCTAAGCGGAGTGCCTCAGGGTTCTGTACTGGGGCAGCTTCTTTTAAACATGTTTATAAAAGACTTAGAAAGGGGCATTGAGAGCAAGGTCTCTTGCGTTGGGATATGATCACTATACAAATATATTAATGGGCCATACAATGAACTCTCTGGTGCATTGTTTACTAATAGGTCATATCAGAGGACATGTGGAAATCCTTTAAGATTGGAAGAAAAGAAGTTTCATCTTCAGGTTTCTTTACAGTGAGAACGGTGAAACTGTGGAACTGTCTTTCAGCAGATGCGGTAATGGCAAGTGCATTGAATAGCTTTAAAAATGGCCTGGATAAGTTTCTAAAATTAAAAAATATTGAGAATTACTGGTATTAATACATATACTGCAGTTCTGGATGATCCAGGGATATTTTCCGATTGCCGTTTGGAGTCAGGAAGAAATTTTTTCCCCCCTTTACTAGCTATTTTTCTTTTGCCTTTCTCTGGATCAACTGTTAGGTAGGGTTAAAAAAGGAGGGTCAATAGGTTGGACTTGATGGACGTATGTCTTTATTCAACCACAATTACTATGTAACTATGTTATATGAGGCTTGGCATTGGCTGAGAATTTGCTGTTTCTTTATGCTAATATGTTTTTTTGCTAATTTAAATGAATTGTGATGAATTTTGTTTTTAATGTTGCTCATTCATTTAATTAGTTTGCAACAGGTGCTTTGGAATACAGCACATCGGAGATCCGTGATAAAGCTGTACAGATTATTCTGTCTCTCTACAAGGAACACAGCAGCCAAGTGTTAGATTATATGCCTTCAGAAGATTCCCCTCTGCGAAAAAATATTCTATACAAATCGCTTTCATTAATTTGCAAAACTTGATGGAAGACCCACTGAGAATGTCACGCCTACTGGACAACGGCTTACATACATCATCAGGACATTTGCGTTCCAAAAGTGGAGGGCATTCGGTCATAAGAACCATGTGTGTACTAGATCGATCACGTGTCAACTGTCATTCTAAGTGAGCGATCCGATACCCCTATATAAAATGCAATAAACATATTTATATACAATTAAACAAAAGGGAAGAAGTTTTATAATGCGCCTTACAGGGTCATCCCAATACCCAAGCTAAGCCTCTGAAGTACCCAGCAAATATGATCCGTTTTATGCTATTTGCTTGGATATTGATAATGGCTCAGGCTGTTCAAATTTACAACCTCAGACTGTTCAAATTTACAACCAAGGAAGGTTTTCATGTATCGCAAATCCATTAGGTGCAACCTATATCTCGCTGAATGCCTCAAAGATCCAATGCCCAATTTTTCTGTATATATAATTACCAACATGCACTGGATCACATAGAACAAATGAATGTAGAGTCTTAGAGAATAGGGCTGGATCTAGAGCCTGTTGCTGTTTCCTATCTGTCTCATCTGCAAGGTCCGGGTTAAGGCGGTCAAGACATCACCCAAAAAGAAGCTCTGCAGGGCTGACTTCTGTAGATACACATGGGGTAAAATAAAATAAATTGATCAAGTCTTGTTGCCCAGTCCCCACCAGTACACCTTCTGAGTGCATCGTTTGCAGTTTGAACCATTCTTTCAGCTTGTCCATTTCATTGAGGGTGACGTGGATCAACAGAGACTGCTCTAATTAGGTTATTACTGGTAAAAGACTTAAACTCTGCAGAAGTAAAAGCAGTCCCATTGTCAGATACAAGGACATCAGGAATTCCATGTGTTGCAAATAGCTGACGAAGGCCCAGCAAAATCAATGTGAAGTCTGGACCATGGCTTTTTGTAACTTCCCAAGGGAACACAGGAGCTGTTGGGAGCTATGGCGAGAGTTCTGGCAAAATGTCCAACACAATCTAATATTGGGCCAATTAATTGATTCCTAGCCAGGACAATTCAGTTTGAGATCCAATAAAAGTTGCAAAATGACCAGCCCAGGCACATGTTAGATTTGGGTGCTTAAGCCTTGTTAACTTCTGGTTTTAGTATCCCCCCCGCATAGGCAAGGAATGTTACAAGTCCTCTATTTTTCTATGTGTTTAAAAGTGATATTAATTCAATCAAAACAAAAATGGATTATGCTGTATGTACAAATTTGTTTTTTTTCTAATCTTTTATTACCATTTAATTTTATTTCATTTTAACAGGCGCAGAAAAAGAAAATGATTAAAGGAGCTGAAAGTTGAAATAAAAAGGAGATAAGAGCTCTCCAAGGACAGTTGGCAGCTCTTAAAGTAATCCAGGCAGACGGTTAAATTGAGAAGGTGCGTACCTGTCAAATTAATTAAAGGGTCACTATATGCACTGAAACTACAATTTGAGAGAAGTAAAATGGTGGTACTCACATATTTCTTTGTGCTTGCTTTGTTATTAAAATATTAATGTTTATTGAGTGCTCCTAATTTCCCCAACCCTCCCTTACTCACTGCCTTCTTTTAGTGTCTGCCACACTTGTAAGTTCTGCACAGCCTCACCATAGACACTGCTCTACTTACACATCTCCCCCTCCCTCCCCCTGCCTTCTTTTCTCTGCTGATTCTAATAATTGTTGCAGAAAGTCTGCTGTCAGAAAGCTAGATCTAGTAAGATCCTAGTAAGAGGTCATTAATGGGTCACATATTACAATTTCTGCTCCTGGATTGACAAGTCTTTCCCTGTAAATGCTGTAATTAAAATGATTTTTCAGGATCTACAGCTAAGATTTAAAGTCTGAAAAAAGTTTTATAACAGTGGGAACTTGCTGTATTTAAAGGTATAATTTTTGAAAATTCGATTTTTTAGAGTATAGATACCCTTTAAACTGGTCTCTGTGCTCTATGTTTATTTTAATGTATAATTGGGCTCTTTCGGTTTAGTTTTCCATGTGCAAATGTACATGTTAGTTTAGGAAATAAACCAGAAAAAACACAGGTTATTAAGAATAGAGATTCAAGCAGCTGTGGGTAAATGTGCGTTAACCCATCTTTACTAAAACAAACAAAATTTCTTACAGAGAGTCTATACATTTTTATCTACCAAAACATTATCATTTTTGTTAACAAGTACATAACTGCAGGGGCCCGGGCAACCCCCCCCCCCCCCCCATCCAAGATTGGAGGTGCTGGTGCAAAACTTTTGCTTGTATCTGTAGCAACCAATCAAATGTTAGATTTTTACTGGGTTACTGCAGTTAGATAACATCTCGTTGGTTTCTGTAGTCACTAATTACATGGGCAGATAAAACAACATTCTTGTACAATAACATTTTATTATTTCCCAGCTTCTATGTTTTTCCCTCCTTTAGTGCACGGCCACACTGTGCTGGAAACACAGTTGCACATGCAATTGCATGTTTGCGTGTGCAATTACGCTGCGTTTGCGCATGCGTTTTTTGTTGGAGATACGAAATCACATGTGATTGCGCTTTAAATGGTGATCGCATGTGATTGTGCATCGCAAGCAGAAACGCAAGCACAAAAAAAAAAATCGCGGCAGTGTGGCCTAGACCTTAAATTGCATATTATATATAAGGTTTTCAGGTTGAATAGAGACAATTCGGCAAAATGCTGCAATGGTACTGGTTTATTTGTGTAGTACACAAAACATGTTTCAACTCAAACCACACTGTGTATACTGCACAAATAAACCGTCACTGCTTCCATAATTTGTGGAAAATGTATGGCTTTGGCTTTAAGTTAATAGGGGAGACTTGCAGGTTTATGGCAATATGATGAAGAGATGGAGCAGTCAGAGATTCCACTAACTGTGTAATTCAATAGGAAGAAATATTTGTTTAATTCATAGAAAGGAAAATATGTGTAATTTCCAACATGAAGGAATCAAACGAAGGATATAAAATGAAATGCAGCTTCCTAGGTTAATATGGCCGTTACCAATTCCTGTTAGTTTGGATCAGCTGGCAAGAGTAAACGTGACAAATCTGTTAACTTGTTTATGTTTCATTAGGAACAGTTGCTAAGCTGATTCTAATTTACAAGTCTAAGAAAGAAACAACATTTGTTTAGGGGGAACGCTAAGTTATAATCTTATATACGTATACTGTATACTCATTGTTTTCACTTTTCAGAACTGATATGCATTCATTTATTAAAGTGCATGTCCACCCCTTGTACAAAAATGTAATAAAATTGTAATAAAATCTTATAGGGCACGCCCCAAAACCCCAGTTCTGTCTTACTTACAATTGTAAATAAAGCTCCCAGGGTGATAAATAGTCCAACCCATCTAGCAATATCCTCATTTCCTGCCTAAGGGCTAGGCCACACTAGCGCGTTTTTTGGTGCGATTGCGCTTGCGATTACCTTTTTTTTTAGATGCGATTTTAGATTATAATGTAAATCGCGAGGACCATTTTAAGCATAGCGATTTTTAAAGCGATTCGATTTTAAAACGCGGTAGCGATTTTTCCAAGCATGCGATCACCATTTTTTTGCGATTTTGTTAAAATCGCGTCTAATGTAAGCCTATGGGCGCCTTTTTTTAAGGCATACCAATTTTAGAAATCGCATGTGATTGCGATTTTGAGCAATAGCTTTGTGATGTCACTTCCTGTTTTTCCTCTGTGGGTTGAAGTGAGGCGTTGAGAGAAGGAGTGTGAAGGAGCTGTGCTGAGAGAATTTTGTAGGTTTGTGGTGTTGTGGTGTGGGTTTTGGGTGTTTTGGTGTGGGTTTGGGTGTTGGTGGGTTGGGTTGTGGTGGTGGTGCTGATTTTGAGGTGTGGTGGGTTTTGGCTGAGGTGGGTTTGGCCTTTGGTGAATTTGGTGCAGTGGTGGTTTTGGGTGTTGGTGGGTGAGGTGTGGTGGGTTTTACTTTTTGGTGTGGGGGGTGTGGCGGAGGGGGTTGTGCCTTTGGGAATTTGGTGGTTTTGGGTGTTGGTGGGTGAGGTGTGGTGGGTTTTGGCTGAGGTGGGTTTGGCCTTTGGTGAACTTTGGTGTCAGTGGTGGTTTTGGGTGTTGGTGGGTGAGGTGTGGTGGGTTTTTCTGTTGGTGGATTTGGTGTGGTGTGGTGGGTGAAGTGTGTTGGTGTTCGTATTGTGTGAGAGATGGCAAAAAATAAACAACCTCTCTCAACTGAGCAGCTAATTATTCAAGTTCAGCAGCACCCAGAGCTGTATGATAAAAAGAATGTGTTGTATAAAGACAGCAACAGGGCCAAGGAAATTTGGCTTGAAATTGGTGCAGAGTTATATGGAGATGGATGGGCCGCACTCAGCCCCAATCTGAAGGCCAAAAATGGTATGTAAAATTTTGGTTATTTGTAAAAAAAAAAAAAAAAAGATATATATATATATAAATATAATATAAATATTTAATACATGCTATTAAAACAGTGTAACAGCACAGGCTTAGGGGAGAGTGACAGGTTTGGGGCACAGTTGGAGATGCACAGGCTGAGGTTAGAGTGAGAGACGCACAGGTTGAGTGCAAGATGGGGCCACAGTAAAGAGAAACGGTACCCTCATCTCTCACTCTGCGCCCAGCATGTGTGTCTCTCACTTTGCCCCCAGCCTGTGTGTATCACATTCTGCCCTCAGCCTGTGCATCTCTCACTCTACCCTAAACTCACTCTATAAGTATTTCACTTTGCCCACTGCGACTGACACTTACAAGTTTGTGCAATGTGAGTGCCACATCTAGGTTTGCCCTAGATGTGAGAGATATGATATATATGTATATATAGAGAGAGAGAGAGAGAGAGAGAGAGAGAGAGAGAGAGAGAGAGAGCGAGCGTGCACTATATATACTGGTCAATGTGTCTAATAGGAATTGGGGCATATTATATATAGTGGTCAATGTATTTAATGGCCATTGATGGTATTTTATATATATTGGTCAACGTGTGTAATGGGCATTTTATATATATTGCTCAATGTGTATAATAGGCAATGTCGACATTTTATATATACTGGTCAATGTGTGTAATGTGCATTTGGGCCATGTTATATATACTGGTTAATGTGTGTAATGGGCAATGGCAGCATTATATATATATAGAGGTCAATGTGTGTAATAGGCATTGGGGCAATTTAGATATACTGGGCAATGTGTGTAATTGGCAATGGAGGCATTGTATATAATATACTGGCCAATGTGTGTAATAGGCAATGGCGGCATTTTATATATACTGGGCAATGTGTGTAATGGGCATTTGTGGCATGTTATATATAGTGGGCAATGTGTGTAATGGACATTGATGGTATTTTATATATACTGGTCAATGTGTGTAATAGGCATTTGGGGCATTTTATATATAGTGGTAAATGTGTGTAATGGGCATTTGGGCCATTTTATAAATAGTGGTCAATGTGTGTAATGGACATTGATGGTATTTTATATATATATTGGGCAATGTGTGTAATGGGTATTTTTTTTTTATATATTATTATATTATATATATATATTATTATATTATATATTTTTTTTATATATTTCTGAAAAAGTTGTTTATGGCGGCATTGTAGTGTGTGTTTTTTGGAAACAAAAGTGGAATTTTCCCCCGGCAATTGAGCTGCGGCGAGGTTGCGAGCGGGACTCAGCAGGGCCGGAAGTTTGGGCAAGCGCCGGAAGCAAGCAGCAGCGTCGGTAGTGTGTGTGTAAGCGGGACTCAGCAGCAGCGCCAGTAGTGTGTGTAAGCGGGACTCAGCAGCAGCAGAAGATGATAGGTAGTAGAGATAGATAGATAGCAGAAATAGACAGATAGATAGATAGTAGAGATAGAGAGATAGATAGCAGAGATAGACAGATAGATAGATAGCAGATAAAGAGAGACAGATAGCAGAGAAAGAGAGATAGATAGCAGAGAAAGAGAGATAGATAGCAGAGAAAGAGAGATAGATAGCAGAGATAGAGATAGATAGCAGAGATAGAGATAG
>JAACNH010001840.1:0-55052 GCA_019447015.1 Hymenochirus boettgeri
ATATGCATTTATAATGCGTCACCGTGTATCTATAGTATCTGCAGTCACCTATGTATTTATATACTGCGTCACCTATGTATCTATAATATCTGCCAGTCACCTATGTATCTATAATATCTGAGTCACCTATGCTTATATTCAGTACCTGGCATAGTCACCTGCGTCCAGATATTCGATTAATATATCTGAAGTCACCTATGCATTTATATCTGCAGTCACCTGTGATGTCTATAATATCTGCAGTCACTATGTACCTTGTACTATCATGTCCAGTGCACCTATGTATCTATAATATCTGCAGTCCACCTTATGTATTTATATCTGCAGTTGCCTTTGTATTATATCTGCAGTCCCCTATGTATAGTACAATATCTGCAGGTAACCTATGTATCTATAAATATCTGCAGTCACCTATGTAATACAATATATGTAAGCACCCTGTGTATCTCTAATAACTTCAGGCAATTTATATGATCTATAATAACCTCAGGTATGTATGAGTATTTATGTATATATATAATATATATACACATAATTACTACATACATACTTAAAGTATTATAGGCACAAAGCGTGTCCTCTCTCTCTCTCTCTCTCTCTCTCTCTCTCTCTCTCTCTCTATATATATTATATATATATATATATATATATATATATATATATAGAGGCACCTTGTACCTATATTAACTTCAGGCACATTACAGGCATATATACAATATATGTAAGCCACCTGTGTATCTATATGCAACACGTGTATTTGTATATCTGCGCCACCTCTGTATCTATAACATCTGAAGACACTGTGTATCTTAATAGCTGCAGGCACCTATGTATCTATAATATCTGCAGACACCTATGTATCGTAATATCGCAGACACCTATGTATCTAAACAATATGCAGACACCTATATATCTTATAATATCTGCAGACACCTATGTATCGGTAATATATCTGCAGACACCTATGTATCTATAACAATAGGCAGACACCTATGTATCTATAACATCTGCAGACACCATGTATCTATAACAATATGCAGACACCTATGCATCGTAATATCTGCAGACACCTATGTATCTATACATATGCAGACACCTATGTATCTATAACAATATGCAGACACCCTATGTCATCTATAACAAATGCAGAACCTATTATCTGTATATCTGCAACACCTATGTATCTATACATATGCAACACCATGTATCTATAACATCTGCAGACACCTATGTATCTATAACAATATGCAGACACCTATGTATCTATAACAATATGCAGACACCTATGTATCTGTAATATCTGCAGACACCTATATATCTATAACAATATGCAGACACCTATGTATCTGTGATATCTGCAGACACCTCTGTATTTGTAATACCTGCAGACACCTGTGTATCTATAACAATATGCAGACACCTATGTATCTGTGATATCTGCAGACAACTATGTATCTATAACAATATGCAGACACCTATGTATCTGTGATATCTGCAGACACCTATGTATTTGTAATACCTGCAGACACCTGTGTATCTATAACAATATGCAGACACCTATGTATCTGTGATATCTGCAGACAACTATGTATCTATAACAATATGCAGATATCTATGTATCTATAACATCTGCAGACACCTATGTATGTGTAATATCTGCAGACACCTATGCATCTATAACAATATACAGACACCTGTATATAACATTTGCAGGCACCTATGGATCTATAATGTCTGATAACTATAGTTCTTTCGCATACAGATTTCTAAATAAGTAAATAAAGTATTTGCAATTTGCTTGGTATTGTAGAAAACCAACTCTCTCCTTGAAGTTATCTTTCCTATTACAGTGAGAAGAAAGGGAACCGCTTTATGACATCACCTGTCAAGACTATGAAAACAATGACATCCTAAGTGTGCTGATAGAGAGAGGAGGGAGTTGTAAACTATCCTATCTGTATTCCTGACCGGCTTGTCAGATCAGCAATGAAAAGCTCCTAGGATAAAGGTCAGGGTTTACTATATGTCTAACTAATTATTTCTCCTACTACCCCAAAACTTAACCCGACCATTGCACACAGCCTGGGATCCTGCAGCATAGTGTCCCATCGTGGGGCAGGCAAACCAAGAGATACCTGCCATGTTTACAGATCACCTGCCTTCTTATTCTATTAATACAAGGTCACTTATTACAGTTTACTCCCAAATCATTCAATGCCACTGGGATCCCATAGTGTGTATTGTAAGTCATCAATTTTTAATAAAAATTGCACTAAAATCCATAATAAAAATAAATGAAAATACCCACAAACAGCAGAGAAATACAGTGTAGAAGTTAGCCTTTCAATGTCATGAAAATTATATTATATTATTATTATATTATATTATTATTAATTAATAATAATAATAATACTAATAATAAGTATATTATTTTATTATGTTATTATCGTTATTATTATTTTTGTTGTTATTAATAATAAAATAAGAACAATCAGAAATAAAATAATTATATCAATAATATAATAATACAAGTAATATAACAATTATAATATCAATATAACAATTAAAAATAATAATATATAAAAAAATACATTTAATAATTATTATAATAACCCATAATATAATAATATAATAATAAAATGTTTTCAGTACAGAAACCTCAGCTGTCACCAGAGGCTGCTAGATCAATCCACAGATTACAGGCTGCTAGGGAGGAATCTATTTACTTTAAAGGGTTCAGGGAGACTTTATCAATATTTGAAGTGGGACAAAGTGTTCGATGGGTGTGGAGGGGAACAAGTCAAGAAATCAATCAACTTGGCATAGAGTTCACAACAGGCTGTTTCAGCAGAAAAGGGAAGTTAAGCCAAGGGGAATTTCAGTTTCATTCTTGTTGTTCTGAATCTTTAAAAAAAAAACAAACAAAAACTTGTTTTATTTATGGCAAACAAATAATTCGAGAGACTGAGGGAAATTGACAGTGTGCAATGTCTCTTTAAGAAGGGCCTCTGAATGCAGTTCCATGTTTCTGTAGGGAGTGGAAGCAGATCTCCCTCTCTCTTTCTCTTTGCCAGACTGTAGGCTGGGCTGGGAGCTGAAACATAGTAATTGATTTACAGACAGGGAGGGGTATTAACCAAGGGTGGAGGAGATTCCCTAAACTGTAGGCATTTCAGCAAGGGCAGGTCTCTTTAATCTCTTTAGCTAAAAAACTAACAGGCTAGGAACTCACAATCCTGTATCACTTCAATGCATTTTGCATGGAAAACTGTATCCCCTGTGTTTGACTGAGAAGAGGAATTAGCTAAGGGTCACCCCTCTTGAGGCATTTTCAAGGGACACCACCCTACCAAGAATAGCAAGTGGGATTTGGCTCTGGTTGTATAGATTTTTTTTGGAATACACACTATTCTTTTCATGAGCACGTTTATTTATCATGAGATTCTTAAAGAGGTATGAATTGGAAAGATTGGCCTGAGGACTTTAAGACCCCGCCTACTTCCCATGACATCGCTACTGGTTTCCATTTGCAAAGATCAGAAACCAGGGATCCATGGACAATTCAGCCAGTGAGTCTTCAGACACTGAAATTGCAGGTACTAATGGCTCACATATGTTTATAGAAGGGTGTGTGTGGGTGTGTGTGTGTGTGTGTGTGTGTGTGTATGTGTGTGTGTGTGTGTTGTGTGTGTGTGTGTGTATTTGTAATATGAATATACATCCTGCCATTCCATCTTATATAATATACATTTTAAAGTGTATGTGCCATTAACTGTCAAACGCCTATTTGTACAGATCAGTAATACCCATTGTTTTGTAAACATTTTTCCCCCATTGATTGAAAGCTTGTATGGGGAAAGGGGGGAAAACTCTAGCAACCCAACACCATAGACCAGTGTGAAATGCCCATTCTAGAGCCATGCAGAGGGACATCTGTTGTCTCAGATATATTTAAGGACAGGCCCAGTACCAAGGCAGTGAGTTTGTTATGGCTTTTCTGCGATCCTTAAGGAATTAAAGAAACTATCAGACTAACTCACCCTTCATTCACTCCCAAGAAAGAAGGAGAGAGGAAAAAGGATACCATGAATGTAAAAATCTCCAGAATCCAGGGTCTGTGGTAGAAACTTCTATTGAATAATAAAGCCCTGTCCCTAGTAACTGTGATGTGGGGATCTGATCCTTGTGGAATAAAACACCTACTAATTACATTCACATTTGCAGATTGTATTTAAATTATGTTCTTTAGTTGTTTTGTTTTGTTTTGTTTTTTTGTTTTTATCTAGAGGAATATGAAAAACTGATATTGTATTTTTGTTTTCAACAAAGGGCCCTAGACACTGTCATTGGTATTTCTATAACAATGTGGGTAATAGTTCATTTCTAGATAAGTGTCACTTCTCTCCACTAAAGATTACACAGGTCAGTTAGGTAACGTCCAAATAATTCTAATGATTTCTTACTCCCATAGGGATTTATTTATCTGTGGCCTAATCCAAACAGCACGTGAATAGAGTTCAGTAATCCCAGTAGCTTTTTATTCTTTTATTACTCTATGGCACAACTGAGCAGCAAATAGTTTTTTTTATTTACAATCTACTAATGATAATAATATAATAATAATCATCATCATAATAAATGCATTCAATCATGTTTTTGTAGTATACCTATAGTTTTATTACGTGTACATTAAATTAGTCAGTGCAGGTGTTTACAGTCATTTCATTTTGGAGAGATTTTAACAAAGTTTTATATAATTGATTGCATCACTAAAATACAGTTATTACATTCAATGGGTGGATTCAGCTTGGATTAAAACTGTAACCAGAATGATTGGGTCGATAGATGATAGATAGATAGATAGATAGATAGATAGATAGATAGATAGTAGATAGATAGACGACAGACAGATGATCGATCGATAGATAGATAGATAGATAGATAGATAGATAGATAGATAGATAGATAGATAGATAGATGATAGACAGACAGGCAGGCAGACAACATGATAGATTAGATAGATAGATGATAGATAGATAGATAGATAGATAGATAGGATAGATAGTAGATAGATAGATACGATAGATAGATAGATAGATAGATAGACAGGCGACAGACATGATAATAGATAGATGATAGATAGATAGATGATAGTAGTAGATAGATAAGATAGATAGATAGATAATAGATAGATAGATAGATAGATGGATAGATGATAGATAGATAGCTAGATAGATGATAGATAGATAGATAGATAGATAAGATAGATAGAGATAGATAGATAGATAATAGATAGATTATTATAGTTAATTGAGTTGATATACGATATGTGTTCTTCTCTCTTCCTAAGTATGTGTGTTGGTGCATTTAATTAGTATTCTGTTTATTCAAGGATGGGTGACCGACGATAGAGAGAGGAAAAATAGACAGATAGACAGACAGACAAACAGATAGATAGATATAGATTAGATAGATAGTAGTTAGATAGATAATAGATAGATAGATAGATAGATAGATAGATAGATTTTGATGCAACATGATAATTAGCAGCAATTAATTAATAGAATTGTAAATTTAATGTGAAAACCTCCAGTTAATATTTATGGTATATTCTCAATCATAATTTATTTTCAACGATCTATTCCATCTATCCCGATAGAAACATTATTATTTACACCTATACTATTCTATCCAGATAGAACATTATTTATTTTACACCTCATCATTCTATCACGATAGATACATAATGTATTTACACTTATCTATCTATTTATCCCAATATACACAATGTATTATCCCGATCAATCACAATGTATTTACACCTATTATTATATCTATGCCCGATAGATACGTAATGCATTGAAATTACCTATTCTATTTAGCCTGGTCGCGAAACATCATTTATTTATACCTATTATTACTATTTCCCCGATAAATACTTTATTTATTTACACCTATCTATTCTATCTTTCCCCATAGATATATCATCGATCTATCCCATAGATACATCTTTATTTACACCTTTCTCATTCTATCTATCCGATAGAGCATTATTTTACACACTATCTATTCTGTCCCCACAGATATAATCATCGATCTATCCCGATAGATACTATTTATTTACACCTATCTATCTATCTATCCCCACCGATATATCATCGATCTATCCAGATAGATACATCATTTATTTACACCTATCTATTCTATCCCATAGATACACCGTTTATTTACAGCTATCTATTCTATCTATCCCCACAGATATATCATCGATCTATCCAGATAGATACATAATTTTTTTACACCTATTATATCTATTCCGAAAGATACAGCATTTATTTACACCTATCTATTCTATCCCAATAGATACACCATTTATTTACACCTATCTATTCTATCTATCCCCTCAGATATATCATCGATCTCTCCAGATAGATACATCATTTATTTACACCTATCTATTCTATCCCAATAGATACACCATTTATTTACACCTATCTATTCTATCTACCCCACAGATATATAATCGATCTACCCGATAGATACATCATTTATTTACACCTATCTATTCTATCCCAATAGATACACCATTTATTTACAACTATCTATTCTATCTATCCCCACAGATATATCATCGATCTCTCCAGATAGATACATCATTTATTTACACCTATCTATTCTATCCCAATAGATACACAATTTATTTACACCTATCTATTCTATCTACCCCACAGATATATAATCGATCCATCCCGATAGATACACCATTTATTTACACCTATCTATTCTATCCAAATAGATACACCATTTATTTACACCTATCTATTCTATCTATCCCGATAGATACACCATTTATTTACACCTATCCATCCAGATAGATACAAACCGTTTAATTTACACCTAGCAATCCCGAGATACACCATTTATTACACCTCATCCCGATTGATAACACCATTTATTTACACCTATCTATCCCGATAGATACACTATTTAATTCACACACCATTACACCTATCATCCCGATAGATACACCATTTATTACACCTATCTATCCCAATAGATAAACCATTTATTATACGTATCTATCCCGATAGATACACCGTTATTTTTACACTATCTATCCCGATGTTAACCATTTTACACCTATCGTATCCCGATATATAAACCATTTATTCACCTATCTATCCCGATAGATACACCGTTTATTACACCTATCTATACCCGATACATCACACTTATTTACATTTCACCCACCCCTCCAACAAAGTGACAGTCGATTTGATTAATTTCTTTAATTACTTTTGTGTCCATTCGGACCCCCAACATTCTGATCTCCTATATCCAAACTCTTTGACAGAGAAGGACCGGAGCGGAGAAGCGAAGGGCGAGGAGGGCAGTGCGGACGATCCCACCAAGAAGAAGAAGCAGCGGAGACAGAGAACTCACTTTCCAGACCAACTCCAGGAGCTGGAGCCACTTTCCAGAGAAACCGGTACCCAGACATGAGGCATGAGAGAGGAGATAGCGTGTGGACCAACCTGACCGAGGCCAGAGTCAGGGTAAGTACCTGTCTGGTTCTATGGGCGGGCAACACTGGGCAGTGAGAACGATCGATTCGCATCGATTGATTAGACATAGGATGATAGATAGATAGACAGAACAGAGATAAATAGACATACAGATAGATAACATACGATTATTGACAAGGCAGACAGGAGAGAAGAGACAGACAGAAAGATAGATAGATAGATAGACTAGATTAGATAGATAGTATAGAGTAGATAGATAGATAGATAGATAGATATAGACCGACAGACAGACAGCTATAATTGTAGACAGACAGACAGATAGATATATGACAGAAAGACAGACAGGTAGATAGATAAATAGATAGATAGAGATAGAGATAGACAGACAGACAGACACGACGGAGAGAAATAATGACAGACAGTTAATAGATAGACAACAGACAACAGAGAGAAATAAATAGACAGCAGACAGATAGTAGATAGACAGATAGATAGATAGATAGATAGATACATGATAGATAGACAGACAGAATAAATAGATAGATAGATAGATAGATAGACAGACAGACAGATATTAGTAGATAAACGAAAGATAGATGAATAGATAGATAAGACAACGACAGACAGGACAGACAGACAGACAGACAGACAGAAGATCGATAGATAGATAAGATAATAGATAGATAGATATATTATAGATAGATAGATAGATAGATAGATATATTATATAGTAATAGATATAGATTATGAAGATAGATAGATAGATTATAGATAATAGATAGAAGTACTAGATGATTATATATAGATAGATGATGTAGTAGATATAGACAGACGACAAGCAGTAGATAGCAGACAGCCACAGAGTGTAAGAGTAGGAAGTAATGATAAGACACCCAGCCAGCAGACATTGAGAAGACAGACAGACAGAACAGACAAAACAGCAGATGATAGATAGATGATAATATAGATTATAGATAGATAGATAAGATAGATAGCTAGATAATGAAAAGATATTAATAATCGATACATTGATCTTATTTTTTTAACGTCTGATTTTACAATTTGATTTTCATTGTGCATTGTGTATTGTGTTGTAAATGATACATCTGTATTCCTTTTGTTCTGTTATGTATACAATATAACCCGTGCTTATGTGTGTGGGTTTATGAGTGTCTGTGGTTCTGGTATTTGTGAGTCGGTGCATATCTGTCATTTGTAGACTGTGTAGGCTCTGTGTGCTTGATTTCTTTGCAGATTGTATTTTTGTGGATGGTTAAACAAGAATATTTATTGAACTGAAATCTCTATATTTCCTATGTACATTAAAAAAGTAATGGGCTTACACACAGTATATAGGATTTCTATGTAGAAGGAATTTGTGTGAACAAACAACCTTCTTTTGTGATACAACAGGTGCACATAATACACAGTCAATCTGAAAACCAGTAACCTCTATTGCTTTTTATTAATACATTCCAGTGCATGTGTTTAGATTTCATGTGGGCCTCTCTCTCTATATTACATATAATGATTTATTTTCTATTATTAATTGTTTGTGTGTTAGATGTGTTTTTTCATTTTGTGTGTGTTATTTTATAAGACTCAAGAGGAACTTAAATGATTGCATCACCTTGACCCAATTCCATATTATAGAAGGACTGGGTCAGCAATACTGGCTATAAATACAGATTTCAATAATAGAAGTGCCTGGCTCTATTCTCTATCATTACCAGGGGTTACTAGATTGTAGCAATGAGAGCGCAGTCAGGGATAAAGCGGAGAGGTGGTCCTAGCAATGGGTCATTATTATTTTATTATAGGGGACTGATGGAGCTGGTGATTGGTTTCCTCTGTACATTTATTTAGACCCAACTCTGTCTACACTAATGACATGATATAGAGATGGATAGATTAGATATATAGAGAGAAAGAGAGAGAGAGAGGAGAGTGTGTGAGAGAGGAGAGAGAGAGAGAGATAAAGAGAATACGGAAAGATAGAGGAGGGGGGAGAAATACGCTGACTAGTACGCTACGACTACGCTATCGCGAGAGAGTGGGAATAGAGAAGAGGGATGAGAGACGGGGAGAGCGATCGGAGAGAGAGTCTGTTACCTCATGTTATGCAGGCTGCAATAGAGTAATACTAGAATAACTGAGGATAAGAGCGTACGTTTTGGAATCCCTGTGCTTCCACCAGCCAATGAAGAGAACCGTTTGCTTTAACTTGCCCTTTATTTTTAGCTTAGCCAGGCCACCAAACAACACCAGATGGAAATGAAAACCCCAGAATGTGAACCCCAGGGCGATGTGAGGCCATTTCATAGGGACCCTATAAAGACCAAGGGAAGGAAATTATTTACATATAAAGAGAAATAATTCCCAGTACCTGCAGGGGGCAATCTGTTCATTGTCTTTCATCATTTCTGTCCTTAAATATCCCATGTCCAGGATGTTATGTTGATTTCGATGTAGTGGTGGACATAGAGCTTTAGTGACACTGAATAGTGAATTGAAAGGGGAGTCTGTATGGTAGCACCACCCTACACCAACACACTGTTCTATAGAATGTGTTCTGAAGCCCCTCCCCTCTTTCCCTTCCTCCTGGCGCCCATTCCACATGCTGGGACTCCCTAATATGGACTCATGAGATTTCCAGCTTCTTTTTACAAAGTTACAAAGTGTTTGATGCCAATGTGGAGCCTTTAGCTTGGTATTATTCTTGCATTGTAACAACAATTCGATCTTTCCATCCCTGGCCACTGGCCAACATAATGAGAAGTCAACATTGACTATCACATTGAATGGACCTTTCACCCAGTCCCAGTCCAACAAATACAAGGGCAACTTATGGCAGATATGTCTGTGTGAGGGTGAATGTTAGTTGCGTATATGTGTGTGTGTGTGTGGGGGGGGGGTGATTGTATGTGTGTATGTTTATTTATTGTGATTGGTTTGTATCTCTGATCTCTGATTTGTGGTGTGTATATACCCAGAGAAAGTGGACTATATATATAGTGTGTGTCGTGTGTTGTGCATGTCTGTGCCTTTTTATTTGATGTGTTGGTGGCTTTCGCTGTGTGTGTATTTGTGTGGAGGTGTGTTTTTATTTGATGTGTGATTGAATGCATTTCTGTGTATGAGTGTGCGTTTATGTATTTTTTGTTGTATGTGTTTATTTTTGTGTGGTGTTTGTACGTTTTTTGTGTTTTTTTCATGTACATTGTTTGTTTATATTTAAATACTATAAAAACTTGACAATGAACAGATAGTTTATATGTGAACATTGTATATTTTCATGTATTGTGTGTGTTTGTATTATGTGTGTGATGAGAATTTGTGCGAGTGTGTGAGAGTGACCACAAACATTGCTGTTAACAAAGAGAAGTGAGTTATTAAAACTTCATTCAAACTATATTCCAGTACCTACCGCTACCATGTAAATCCTGCCCCAGTCTATAGAGCTACATAGCCGGTGATGAATGCTAGGAAACGAAAAGGTTTCATGGAAATGACTGGCCAAACGTTTGGCACCAAAAATGTCATTTTAATCCAATGTTACTCGGACTGTGAGCCCAGGAACTACACCTCCTGACTGTGGGTGTTTTAGGCCAGGGTGTATATAGGGTGTTGGGTATTGTAGATTCGTTAAATACTAACAGGAAAGGTCCAATGACATTTTAGAAAAGAGAATTACATTTTCTATATTCCCAGTCCAACAGAGGGACAGAGAGAAATGATTCCACATGTTAAATTAGTTTTTATTCTTTCTGGATTAGACTCCTAAATATGGGATTAAATAGAACACACTAAAGATAGAGAAGATATAGATAGATTGATGAGATAGATAGATAGATGTGATACGATAGATAGTTGGATTGTAGATAGTAGAAGATAGTATAGATAGATGATGATATGATATGATTTAGATAGATCGTAAATAGGATGGATGATGATGTATGGATGATAGATAGATAGATGATGATAGGTAGATTGATAGTGTGCTTGCTCGTGACTAGTAATGTAGCTGCTAGCTGCCTGTGACTCGCTCGATAGCTCGCTGGCTTGATAGCTGCTGCTAGATCTGCGCTGATCGTCGCTACGCTCGCTAGCTCGCTGACTCGCTGTAGCTCGCTATCGCTGCTCGCTGCTGATGGTAGCTCGAGTAATAGCTCGTGACTGGATCGCTCGCTAGATACGATGTGCTCTCGCTCGCTCTTACTAACATCTTTGACACCATATTGTTGTGTGTGTGTTAAGTTCACTAACCAGGTGTTCTGGATTAGAAATAACTCAGCAGTAAAATGCTAAGCAATAGGTTTTGGCTGGGAGACCTTTTGGGATTGTGAATGTGCTGCTATTGAAGTGTATGGGACTGATTAGTGCTCTAGTACTGACCTAATGGAGAGGATGGAATGAGTGGGGAGTGTTAGCACAACTCTTTAAATTGTGCCTGGAGTTGCCAGTGGTTTGCAGACACCCCCCAACCCCACCCAGAAGCACTTGCTCAATATTTATGAATGTGCCTGTACACAGGCAGTATTGCCTATACAGCTG
Source organism: Hymenochirus boettgeri (assembly GCA_019447015.1). Classification (NCBI taxonomy): domain Eukaryota; kingdom Metazoa; phylum Chordata; class Amphibia; order Anura; family Pipidae; genus Hymenochirus; species Hymenochirus boettgeri. The sequence goes on from JAACNH010001840.1 coordinate 12,081, forward strand.
GGTATTGAGTTATATGTGAGTGTCTGGGTGAATGGATCTCTACAAGTCTATATAAGATTTTACCGCACAAGTCACTGGTTTGCACAATTGTCAAAAGGAAAGGCGCAGAAAACAGTCAGCGCAGTCAGTAGGGCACTCCATTGGGTTGCCTTCAGTTTGCAATCAGCTAAACCAAACTTTTCGTTTTCTTTATTCCTCGTTTTTCTATTTCTATAACTATATATTCATATTTACTACTTTATTATTATAATTATATATTACCTATAAATAACTAATATATTCATATTGTTTCATAGGTTTAATTTGTGGCAGGGTAGATATCCAGCTTTAAACTTTAATTACTTAATTAAGTTAGCAGTGGTAAGTTATTTAATAATTACTAAAAGATAACACCCCCTTAAATAGTAAGTTTCCTCTCCTTAAATGACCCTTTATAATGAACTATCCTATTAGCAAAGTAACAAAAGTTAGATATATTAATGCACAAGAAAAAATTTCAAGATAATTTGAAAATTCCGGACACGTTGTAAAGTGAGAAATTTTTCATTATTATTTTTTTTAACTTCAAACAAAATATTTCGTTTTCATTCGATTCTTCTCTTTTATTCATTTATAGATATAATTATATAATAAGACGAAATAAACGGATTCATGCAAAAGGAACGTGAGATTAAGGAATCAAATTTTATTATAATTATTATTATTATTATTATAATTTTTATTATTATTGTTGTTGTTCTTTAAAATTTTGCACAAGCAAAAACTTATAACAAAAGTAATAGATTGGTCCATAGTATCACACGTATTGCGAGGAGCACTAATAGATTATATATATAATAATGAGACTGGCAATAGAAACCAGATATATAAAAGGATGGTAATATCAGGTTATAGCAGAGTAGCTTTATAAACTTTAATGGGTACATTTAGTCCATAACATCCATTTATATTCCTTGTGGAAGAATATTTTAGTTTTCTATAGGTTTTAATGTTTTAAAAGTAGGGGCAGTTGCTTTCCAGTCTTTAGCTAGTAATAATCTTTCTGCCACTAATAATCAAAAATCAACTTTGTAGCCTGAACTGGTATAGTAAAGTGGTCTTTAAATTCAGAAGATAAAGGAATGAAATGAATGTTATTTTCATCAGTCAAACGGAATACATTAGAAATGGAAGAAAAAAACTTTGATAACTTTTGTGTTATAGCAATAAGGCTAGTTCCCACGTGTAGTATCAGCGATTTTCAGTGTTTGTGTTATAGCAATAGGGCTAGTTCTCCCCTGTAGAATCAGGCGAAATTTCGGTGTTTGTGTTTATAGCAATAAGGTTGTTCGATATTCTGTTACTGGGAAATGTTCTGTCACATTGTAATAGGACTGAAATGGATTAAATAAAAACAACATTACAGGAAATAAAAGTTCTTATCGTTTAAAATGTGGTAATTTAGCCCCAACCAATCAGATTTATTTACATTTGAAAGCTAACATCTGATTGGGTTGGGGCAAAATTAGCACCATTTTAAACTATAAGAACTTTTATGAATAACCCTGAAGTTAGTATTTTCATTTTTTTCTGAAATGAAAGGAACATATTAAACCTATTTTATTTTACACTGGGCAGGGTAGAAATTCGAACCTGATAAAGGTCCAAAGGGGGACTGAAACGTTGCTACTTATGTGTGTTTTGCACATTGATAAAAATGTAGTTTTTTGCTCAAGACCTGAGAGTGCCTGGAACTCTTTTACTTCATTGTATAACGTGTATATAGATATAATCAAAATGTATCTTAATTTATCTCTAACTGTATCTAGATGTGTATCTATTGTATCAAAGCACTATATATCTAAATGTATCTAGATGTATCTAATATATATAACTGTATATAGATATATCTAGTATCTTAATTTTATCTCTAACTGTATCTAGATGTATCTAATGTATCAAGCATCTAGATATATTTAAATGTATCTGGATGTTATCTAAATATATATACCTGTATACATATATATCTAAATGTATCTTAATTTTTCTCTAACTGTATCAAGGTGATCTAAATTATATAACTGTATTTAGATATATCTAAATGTATCTTCATTTATCTTAATGTATCTAGATGTATCTAAATGTATCAAACATTTATATATATTTAAATGTATTCTAGATGTATCTAAATATATATAACTGTATATTGATATATCTAACTGTATAAATATATCAGTTGCATCTAGATGATCTAATATACATCAATTGTATTTAATATATTAAAGTTATCTAAATAATCTAAATCATTTGACGTATTTTCAAATGTATTGAGACCGTCTAAATGTAGCTAAATATATATAACTGTATCGAGATGTATTTGAATGTATCTCAATGTATTCCGATATATCTAGATGCATCCAAAATTCATCTAACTATATAGATATTCTAATGTATTTAGATGTATCTGAATGTACTGTTTTTAGAAATATCTAAATGTTTTAGATGCATCTGAATGTAACTGTTTTAGAAATATCTAAATGTATTTAGATGGTCTCTGAATGTAACTGTTTTTAGAAATATCTAATGTTTAGATGTATCTGAATGTGATCAAGGCGTGTTTAGATGTTATCTGTGCTGTCAGATGTGTTTGCTTGGGCCCAGATTATTATTATCTCAGCTATTACAGATACTAGGGATCATTACTGCATGTCGACATAACATAGACTAAAATCAGGCTGTCTCTGTGCAGGTTAAAGTAGGAAAGTTTATATGGTGGTTCTGTTTATTCAAAATAATACAGTTAATTCCATAAACACTTTAATGGGATAAATTCGATATTACTCTATAATTCATCTGAGCTATACACTGAGGATTGATTGTACCCAAAGAAAGACTCAACAACCACACACAAACACACACACACCACACACACACAAACACACCCAACACAACATAAACACACACACCTTTATAACTGTATCGTTTAAAGCCTCTTGTATGGATTTTAATTTTGTGTAGTTGTGGGTGGTGTCTGTTTGTACATTTTGTGTGCATTGGGTGTGATCTATAATTTACATAAGTGTACTGTGTAAGATTGTTAGTAGAATAGTTGTGAGAACGTGTGTGTTTTTTATGTGTGTGGGTATTAATATTGTGGTATTCGCATATTCTTTGATATCCCTGTTTGTGTGTACATGAGTATATTTAGTGTGTTTTTTTTCCTTTCTGTGTAATTATGTTGTGAATTTATTGCTCTTTGTGTGCAACGTGTGCTATGTTTGCGGTCTCCCTTTGTGTGTGTTTGTTTTTCTATAGAATTGTGTATCGTGTGTTTCTATTTGTGTGTATGTTGTGTGTGCTTGATCTCTATACAAATTATGTGTGTTGTGTCGCGTGATATATATATATATATATATATATTATATATAAATTGTGTAAATGCGTTTTTTTATTCGATTGTAACAAATCGTGTAGTATGATGTGTTTCTATTGTGTGTGTATATTATGTTGTGTGTGCATGGCTTTTATACAATATCGTGTGTGTAGTGAATGGTGTGTGTTTTGTGTATTGCGTTGTAATGTTGTGTTGTGTGTTGTTGTGTTAGTTATGTATGTTGGAATGTGTGTGTGTGTGTGGTTATGTGTTGTGTATAGTTTGGTGGGTGTTGTAGTGGTGTGTTGTGTGGTAGTTGGATTGTGTTTATTTATGGGTGTTGTCTGTAGTGTGTGTGTTGATGTATGAGTGTGGTTGTGTGTGATTTATGCATGTTGTAATGTGTGTGGTGTTTGTGTTTTGTGTATAGTTGTGGTGTGTTATGTGTGTGTATGTTGTTTCTGTGTAGTTGTGTGTGTACTTTATGTATGTTGTAATGTGGTTATGTGTGTGAGTAGTTGTGTGTGTATTTATGTATGTTTGTAATGTGTGTGTGTGTGTTGTTTGTGTGTAGTTATGTATGTTGCACTTTGTGTTTTGTTATGTGTTTGTGTTCAGTTGTGTGTGTATTTAGTATGTTTGTAAATGTGTGTGTGTGTTATGTGTTTGTGTATAGCGTGTGTGTTGTTGTGTGATTGTGTATAGTTGTGTGTGCTACCCCTTAATGGACTGTCACTGATGGTTTGATTGTCCTTCCCATTTCAGGTTTGGTTCAAAACCGCAGAGCAAAGTGGGGAAGATGGAACGAAACCAGATGGACCTGTGTAAGAATGGTATGTGCCCCATTTCAGTGGTCTGATGCAGCCCTATGATGAGATGTATGCAGGCTACCCATACAACAACTGGGCACAAAGAGCATGACCTGCCCACTTTATCCACCAAGGCTTCACCTTCTTTAACTCCATGAGCCCATTATCCTCCCAGTCCATGTTCTTGGCCCCAGTTTCTATCTCTTCATGAGTATGCCCTCCACATGGGCCACTCTGCAGTGCCAGGCATGCCAAAACTCCAGTCTCAACACATCAACAACCTAATAACATCAGTGGAACCTCCCTCAACTCAGCAATGTCTTCTACTGCCTGTCCCATATGGACCTCCTGGTTCCCCTTACACTGTTTATAGGGATACTTGTAACTCCAGCTTGGCCATCCTGAGACTTAAATCTAAGCACGCACTTCTACATTTGGATACAGCAGTCCAGAGCCCAGCATCTAGTCTGAATGCCTGTCAGTACAACAGCTGATAGACTCACTGCTCACAGCAGAGGACCAAGCCTGTGGACTTTCACAATGGACCAACAGTTTTGCAAGACCCCTGATAGAACCCTATGGATGAGTTGCAATTTTTCTCTGGATTATTTCGGGTTGTATGGTTTTACTTGAAGTGTACAGGAGTTTACCTGAGATCCACTCCCTACACCACACAACACACACACACAGAGGAGAGATTGGAGACACAGATTTGAAAGGACATTTTAGGTGTTCAGGATTGGTGGCTCTTTTGTTACCCACTGAGACTGCTGTGGAGTGTACAGCCTTGGAATCTACAGATAGAGAATATAATTGGCTTTAAAACAAAGCATAAGGGTTAACCACTTGTAAAGGTTATGTGTATATAGATAATATACTATATATATATTACATGGGTGTCAGTTGAATTAATAAAATTGGTTTGCCAAAGCTCCATTCTCCTTGGGTTTTTAGTTACAAGGAAGGTTCATTTACAAAAAAGTTTCCCACCTTTAGATCCATACAGATCCATACTGAAAGTAAATGGTTTAAAATTCCAACACTCTAACACATCCCCCTCCCTAATGATCCACACTAGTATGTATGCTATGCTTTATAGATCAACGGATGGTCATATTTATCTGCAATTTATAGCTCCCTATATGTATCCTCAATATGCTATGTAAAAATTAATAATAATAAATCATTCAAAATGGAATTGCGATCCTGACAGTTGCATCAATAAATCACATGGACCCCCACAATCTCTCAACGCTTGCCAGTGTAGAGTTTTTTCCATTTATGCAAAAGGGATAATACTCATGCAGTAACTTATTGTCCCCTGGTCCTCCCCCAGTCAGTGTCACTGATACTATACCCTATCTATGACACAGGCTAGCATGTTAATGAAGAATAGGGCGGAGCCAGGGACCTGTCGTAACTGTTCCTTTAAGCTTAGATTTTTTTTTTCAACAATGTTTTGTTTTTTTTTACTATGTTTTTTTAAAACTATAGATATGGTCATTACATGAAACTAATAAAGTCTAATTGCAGGCAGATTTTGTAGCTTGTATTGACTGATTAATGCCCTCCCCTATCTTCTGTGATTGTACACCTGTGGTATAGGTATCAGTGGATGTTACAAATTGCTCTTGTGGATAAGAATGCAGGGTATTGTTTTTTATAAATTTTTTCTTCTGGGGGGGTGGGGTTTGTGAATATCTTCCCCCCAAAATTTAGAGCATGGGAATAAACCAATATATGGGAAAACACAACTTTTTTTGTGTTTTTTGCTAGCTATATGCTGTTATTTATTTAAATGTTAATATAAGATTCTTAAAGGAGAATAAAATGATTCAAAGTCCAACTGCTTGAATTCCAGTTTCTAGATCACTGTAAAGGTGTCTATGTCAAATGCATATAGAAATGTTGGCATTGTGATAGTCCAACATTTCATTATGGACCCATTGTTTCTTAGACACAAAATGCCTTTAGAATAATTTGTTCACACAAGTTAATTTTTGCAAGGCATAAACACAATATCTGCAGTCACCTATGTATCTATAATATCTGCAGTCACCTATGTATTTATATCTGCAGTTACCTTTGTATTTATATCTGCAGTCCCCTATGTATATACAATATCTGCACCTTTGTATTTATATCTGCAGTCCCCTATGTATATACAATATCTGCAGGTACCTATGTATCTATAATATCTGCAGTCACCTATGTATATACAATATATGTAAGCACCTGTGTATCTCTAATAACTTCAGGCATTTATATGAATCTATAATAACCTCAGGTATGTATGTAGTATTTATGTATATATATATATATATATATACACATAAATACTACATACATACTTAAAGTTATTATAGGCACAAAGGTGCCTCTCTCTCTCTCTCTCTCTCTCTCTCTCTCTCTCTCTCTCTCTCTCTATATATATATATATATATATATATATATATATATATATATATATAGAGGCACCTTTGTACCTATATTAACTTCAGGCACATATACAGGCATATATACAATATATGTAAGCACCTGTGTATCTATATGCAGACACGTGTATTTGTAATATCTGCAGACACCTCTGTATCTATAACATCTGAAGACACCTGTGTATCTATAATATCTGCAGGCACCTATGTATCTATAATATCTGCAGACACCTATGTATCGGTAATATCTGCAGACCAGGGATGGGGATGGAGAGAGTACCCGACCCAGTGACTATACACTGATTGTCCATCTTAAATAACCTCCTGTAGTGAGAGTGTGGGTTATTTACTGCCTAGTACAGGGATTGGGGATGGGAGATTACCCAGACCCAGGTGACTATACACTGATTGCCATCTTAAATAACCTCCCTGTAGTGTAGGAGTGTGTGTGATTTATCTGCCTAGTACAGGGATTGGGGATGGAGAGAGTACCCAGCACCCAGGTGACTATCCACTAATTGTCCATCTTAAATAACCTCCCGTAAGTGTTAGGTGTGGGTTATTACATGCCTAGTACGGGATTGGATGGAGAGAACCCAGACCCAGGTGACTATACACTGATTGTCCATCTTAAATAACTTACCTGTAGTGTAGAGTGTGTGGATTACTGCCTAGTACAGGGTTTGGGGATGGAGGAGTACCCAGACCCACTTGACTATACACTGATGTCCTCTTAAATAAACCTCCCTGTAGTGTAGAGTGTGTGTTATTACTGCCTAGTACAGGGATTGGGATGGAGAGTACGTACCCAGACCCAGGTTTTTTCTGTTCCCCTGGCTGAGACAGAAATACAAATTCTCTATACAGCAGCACTGGGCTATGTTTATAACTCTTCTTCTAGCAACTCCTGTTGTCCTGTCAAGTTTCTCTGGCTGCTCTGTGATAGTCCAGTGTCTACCAATGGGCACTGTCTGTCCACAATCACATTAACAATCTCTCCCCTGTGTCTCCCATTACAGAATCCCTGTTCTTCATTCACTTGTTGTCAAGTTTAGGTCTCTCGTCAGGGGGACATTTTCATTAATATTTGTACATATACAGAATAACAAGTCTCATAGAGATGTTTTATTTATTGCCTTATCAGCATTCTATAACAAGTCAGACATATCACACCCATCCAGACTAAGCCCCTTGCTTCTAGACAGACACACATGTACAATTCCATATAGTAAAACACTTATGACACATATGTGTGTTTTATCATCATGCTCACCGTGTATCTATAACTATAACATTAACAGGCAACTATGGATCTAATGTACAGTCACCTATGTATTTATATCTGCAGTCACCTATGTATCTATAATATCTGCAGTCACCTATGTATCTATAATTCTGAAGTCACCTATGCATTTATATCTGCAGTCACCTGTGTATCTATAGTATCTGCAGTCACCTATGCATTTATATCTGCAGTCACCTATGTATCTATAATATCTGCAGTCACCTAGTGTATCTATAATATCTGAAGTCACCTATGCATTTATATCTGCAGTCACCTGTGTATCTATAGTATCTGCAGTCACCTATGTATTTATATCTGCAGTCACCTATGTATCTATAATATCTGCAGTCACCTATGTATCTATAATATCTGAAGTCACCTATGCATTTATTCTCAGTCACCTGTGTATCTAATATCTGAAGTCACCTATGCATTTATATCTGCAGTCACCTGTGTATCTATAGTATCTGCAGTCACCTATGTATTTATATCTGCAGTCACCTATGTATCTATAATATCTGCAGTCACCTATGTATTTATATCTGCAGTTGCCTTTGTATTTATATCTGCAGTCCCCTATGTATATACAATATCTGCAGGTACCTATGTATCTATAATATCTGCAGTCACCTATGTATATACAATATATGTAAGCACCTGTGTATCTCATAATCCTTCAGGCATTTATTGAATCTATAATAACCTCAGGATGTATGAGTATTTTATATAATATATTATATATATACACATAAATACTACATACATACTTAAAGTTATTTAGGCACAAGGTGTCCTCTCTCTCTCTCTCTCTCTCTCTCTCTCTCTCTCTCTCTCTCTATTCTTCTAATTATATATATATATATATATATATATAATTATATATAGAGGCACCTTGTACCTATATTAACTTCAGGCACATATACAGGCATATATACAATATATGTAAGCCACCTTGTATCTATAGCAACACGTGTATTTGTAATATCTGCAGACCCTCTGTGTATCTATAACATCTGAAGACACCTGTGTATCTATAATATCTGCAGGCACTATGTATCTATAATATCTGCAGACACCTATGTATCGGTAATATCTGCAGACACCTATGTATCTATAACAATATGCAGACACCTATATATCTATAAATCTGCAGACACCTATGTATCGGTAATATCTGCAGACACCTATGTATCTATAACAATAGGCAGACACCTATGTATCTATAACATCTGCAGACACCTATGTATCTATAACAATATGCAGACACCTATGTATCTGTAATATCTGCAGACACCTATGTATCTATAACAATATGCAGACACCTATGTATCTATAACAATATGCAGACACCTATGTATCTATAACAATATGCAGAACCTATATCTGTATATCTGCAACCCTATGTATCTATAACAATGCAAACACCTATGTATCTATAACCCTGCAGACCCCTATGTATCTATAACAATATGCAGACCCCTATGTATCTATACAATCTGCAACCTATGTACTGTAAATCGCAGACACCTATGTATCTATAACAATATGCAGACACCTATGTATCTGTGATATCTGCAGACACCTATGTATTTGTAATACCTGCAGACACCTGTGTATCTATAACAATATGCAGACACCTATGTATCTGTGATATCTGCAGACAACTATGTATCTATAACAATATGCAGACACCTATGTATCTTGTGCGATATTTTGTAATACCTGCAGACACCTGTGTATCTATACACATTGCAGGACACCTATGTATCTGTGATATCTGCAGACAACTATGTATCTATAACAATATCAGATATCTATGTATCTATACAATCTGCAGACACCTATGTATTGTAATATCTGCAGACACCTATGCATCTATAACAATATACAGACACCTGTATATAACATTTGCAGGCACCTATGGAATCTATAATGTCTGATAACTATAGTTCTCTCCGCATACAGATTTCTAAATAAGTAAATAAAGTATTTGCAATTTGCTTGGTATTGTAGAAAACCAATCTCTCCTTGAAGTTATCTTTCCTATTACATGTGAGAAGAAAGGGAACCTGCTTTATGACATCACCTGTCAAGACTATAAAAACCAATGACATCCTAAAGTGGCTGATAGAGAGAGAGGGGAGTTTGTAAACTATCCTATCTGTATTCCTGACCCTTGGTCAGATCAGCAATGAAAAAGCTCCTAAGGATAAGGTCAGGGTTTTACTTATGTCTAACTAATTATTTCTCCTACTACCACAAACTTAACCAGACTTGCACACAGCCTGGGGATCCTGCAGCCAATAGTGTCCCATCGTGGGGCAGGCAAACCAGAGAGATACCTGCATGTTTACAGATCACCTGCCTTCTATTCTATTTAATACAAGGTCACTTATTACAGTTTACTCCAAATCATTCAATGCCACTGGGATCCCATAGTGTGTATTGTAAGTCATCAATTTTTAAATAAAAATGCACTAAAAATCCATAATAAAAATAAATGAAAATACCCACAAACAGCAGAGAAATACAGTGTAGAAGTTAGCCTTTCAATGTCATGAAATTATTATATATAGTTATTATTAATAAATTATTATTATTATTATTATTATTATTAATAATAATAATAATAATAATAATAAGTATTATTATTTTATTATGATTATTATCGTTATTATTATTTTTGTTGTTATTAATAATAAAAATAAGAACAATCAGAAATAATAATAATTAATAATCAATAATAATAATAATACAGTAATAATAACAATTATAATAATCAATAATAACAATTAAAAATAATAATAATATAAAAAAAGAACATTTATAATAATTATTAATAATAACCATAATAATAATAATATAATAATAAAATGTTTTCAGTACAGAAACCTCAGGCTGTCACAGAGGCTGCTAGATCAATCCACAGATTACAGGCTGCTAGGGAGGAATCTATTTACTTTAAAGGGTTCAGGGAGACTTTATCAATATTTGAAGTGAGGACAAAGTGTTCAGATGGGTTTGGAGGGGAACAAGTCAAGAAATCAATCAACTTGGCATTAGAGTTCAACAACAGGCTGTTTCAGCAGAAAAGGGGAAGTTAAGCCAAGGGGAATTTCAGTTCATTTCTGTGTTCTGAATCTTTAAAAAAAAAAACAAACAAAAAAACTTGTTTATTTAATGGCAAACAAATAATTCAGAGAGACTGAGGGAAATTGACAGTGTGCAATGTCTCTTTAAGAAGGGCCTCTGAATGCAGTTCCATGTGTCTGTAGGGAGTTGGAAGGCAGATCTCCCTCTCTCTTTCTCTTTGCCAGACTGTAGGCTGGGCTGGGAGCTGAACATAGTAATTGATTTACAAGACAGGGAGGTATTAACCAAGGGTGGGAGGAGATTCCCTAAACTGTAGGCATTTCAGCAAGGGCAGGTCTCTTTAATCTCTTTAGCTAAAAAACTAACAGGCTAGGAACTCACAATCCTGTATCACTTCAATGCATTTCTGCATGGAAAACTGTATCCCCCTGTGTTGACTGAGAAGAGGAATTAGCTAAGGGTCACCCCTCTTGGAGGCATTTTTCATGGGACACCACCCTACCAAGATAAGCAAGTGGGATTTGGCTCTGGTTGTATAGGATTTTTGTTTGGAATACACACTATTCTTTTCATGAGCACAGTTTATTTATCATGGATTCCTTTAAAGGAGGTATGAATTTGGAAAGATTGCCTGAGACTTTAAGACCCCAGCCTACTTCCCATGACATCGCTACTGGTTTCCATTTGCAAAGATCAGAAACCAGGGATCCAATGGACAATTCAGCCAGTGAGTCTTCAGACACTGAAATTGCAGGTAACTAATGGCTCACATATGTTTATAGAAGGGTGTGTGTGTGTGTGTGTGTGTGTGTGTGTATGTGTGTGTGTGTGTGTGTGTGTGTGTGTGTGTGTATTATGTAATATGCATATACATCCTGCCATTCCCTATTATATATAAATATACATTTTAAAGTGTATGTGCCATTAACTGTCAAACTCCTATTTGTACAGATCAGTAATACCCATTGTTTTGTAAACATTTTTCCCCCATTGATTGAAAGCTTGTATGGGGAAAGGGGGGAAAACTCTTAGCAAACCCAACACCATAGACCAGTGTGAAATGCCCATTCTAGAGCCATGCAGAGGGACATCTGTTGTCTCAGATTATTTAAGGACAGGCCCAGGACCAAGGCAGTGAGTGTGTTATGGCTTTTCTGCTGATCCTTAAGGAAATTAAAGAAACTATCAGACTAACCTCACCCTTCATTTCACTCCCACAGAAAGAAGGAGAGAGGAAAAAAAGGATCCCATGAATGTAAAGAATTCCAGAATCCAGGGTCTGTGGTAGAAACTTCTATTGAGATAAATAAAGCCCTGTCCCTAGTAACTGTGATGTGGGATCTGATCCTTGTGGAAATAAAACACCTACTAATTACATTCACATTTGCAGATTTGTATTTAAATATGTTCTTTAGTTGTTTTGTTTTGTTTTGTTTTATTTTGTTTTTATCTAGAGGAATATGAAAAACTGATATTGTATTTTTGTTTTCAACAAAGGGCCCTAGACACTGTCATTGTATTTCTATAACAATGTGGGTAATAGTTCATTTCTAGATAAGTGTCACTTCTCTCCCACTAAAGATTACACAGGTCAGTTTAGGTAACCTCCCCAAAAGGATGTCAGTTTACTCCCATAGGGATTTATTTATCTGTGGCCTAATCCAAACAGCTACTGAATAGAGTTCAGTAATCCCAGTAGCTTTTTATTCTTTTATTACTCTTATGGCACAACTGAGCAGCAAATAGTTTTTTTTTATACAATCTTACTAATGAATAATAATAATAATAATAATCATCATCATCATAATAAATGCAATTCAATCATGTTTTTGTAGTATAACCTATAGTTTTATTACTGTACATTAAATTAGTCAGTGCATGTGTTTACAGTCATTTCATTTGGAGAGATTTTTAACAAAGTTTTATATTAATTGATTGCATCACCTAAAATACAGTTATTACATTCAATGGGTGATTCAGCTTGGATTTAAACTGTAACCAGAATGATTGGGTCGATAGATAGATAGATAGATAGATAGATAGATAGATAGATAGATAGATAGATAGATAGATAGACAGACAGACAGATGATCGATCGATAGATAGATAGATAGATAGATAGATAGATAGATAGATAGATAGATGATGACAGACGGGCAGGCAGACAGACATGATAGATAGATAGATAGATAGATAGATAGATAGATAGTAGACTAGATACGATGATAGATAGATAGATAGATAGATAGATAGATAGATAGATAGATAGTGATAGATGATAGATAGATAGATAGATAGATAGATAGATAGATAGATAGATAGATAGATAGATTAGATAGAGATAGATAGATAGATAGATAGATAGATTAGTATAGTTAATGAGTTGATAGACAGATATGTGTTCTTCTAATTTCCAAGTTGTGTTGTGTGCATTTAAATTAGTATTCATGTTTAATTCAAGGATGGGTGACAGACGATAGAGAGAGGAAAAATAGACAGATAGACAGACAGACAAACAGATAGATAGATAGATAGATAGATAGATAGATAGATAGTTAGATAGATAGATAGATAGATAGATAGATAGATAGATAGATAGATTTTGATGCAACATGATAATTAGCAGCAATTAATTAATAGAATTGTAAATTTAATGTGAAAACCTCCAGTTAATATTTAATGGTATATTCTCAAATCATAATTATTTTCAACGATCTATTCCATCTATCCCGATAGAAACATTATTTATTTACACCTATCTATCTATCCGATAGAAACATTATTATTTACACCTCTCATTCTATCACGATAGATACATAATGTATTTACACTTATCATCTATTTATCCCAATATACACAATGTATTATCCCGATAAATACACAATGTATTTACACCTATCTATTATATCTATCCCGATAGATACGTAATGCATTAAACTTACCTATTCTATTTAGCCTGGTCGCGAAACATCATTTATTTATACCTATATATTATATTTCCCCGATAAATACTTTATTTATTTACACTATCTATTCTATCTTTCCCCATAGATATATCATCGATCTATCCCAATAGATACATCATTTATTTACACCTTTCTTTCTATCTATCCCGATAGAGCATTATTTTACACTATCTATTCTGTCCCCACAGATATAATCATCGATCTATCCCGATAGATACATATTTATTTACACCTATCTATTCTATCTATCCCCACCGATATATCATCGATCTATCCAGATAGATACATCATTTATTTACACCTATCTATTCTATCCCAATAGATACACCGTTATTTACAGCTATCTATTTATATCCCCACAGATATATCATCGATCTATCCAGATAGATACATAATTTTTTACACCTATTATATATATTCCGAAAGATACAGCATTTATTTACACCTATCTATTCTATCCCAATAGATACACCATTTATTTACACCTATCTATTCTATCTATCCCTCAGATATATCATCGATCTCTCCAGATAGATACATCATATTTACACCTATCTATTCTATCCCAATAGATACACCATTTATTTACACCTATCTATTCTATCTACCCCACAGTATATAATCGATCTACCCGATAGATACATCATTTATTTACACCTATTTATTCTATCCCAATAGATACACCATTATTTACAAACTATCTACTATCTATCCCCACAGATATATCATCGATCTCTCCAGATAGATACATCATTATTTACACCTATCTATTCTATCCCAATAGATACACAATTTATTACACCTATCTATTATCTACCCCACAGATATATAATCGATCCATCCCGATAGATACACCATTTATTTACACCTATCTATTTCATCCAAATGATACACCATTTATTTACACCTATCTATTCTATCTATCCCGATAGATACACCATTTATTTACACCTATCCATCCAGATAGATACACCGTTTATTTACACCTAGCAATCCCGAGATACACCATTTATTACACCTATCCCGATTGATACACCATTTATTTACACCTATCTATCCCGATAGATACATATTTATTACACACACCATTACACCTATCTATCCCGATAGATACACCATTTATTTACACCTATCTATCCCGATAGATAAACCATTTATTATACGTATCTATCCCGATAGATACACCGTTATTTACACCTATCTATCCCGATAGTTAAACCATTTTACACCTATCTATCCCGATATATAAACCATTTATTAACCTTTCTATCCCGATAGATACACCGTATTTACACCTATCTATCCGATAACATACACATTATTACAATTTCACCCACCCCTCCAACAAAGTGACCGTCGATTTGATTAATTTCTTTAATTACTTGTGTCCATTCGGGACCCCCAACATTCTGATCTCCTATATCCAAACTCTTTGACAGAGAAGGACCGGAGCGGAGAAGCGAAGGGCGAGGAGGGCAGTGCGGACGATCCCACCAAGAGAAGAAGCAGCGGAGACAGAGAACTCACTTTACCAGACAACAACTCCAGGAGCTGGAGGCCACTTTCCAGAGAAACGGTACCCAGACATGAGCATGAGAGAGGAGATAGCAGTGTGGACCAACCTGACCGAGGCCAGAGTCAGGGTAAGTACCTGTCTGGTTCTATGGGCGGGCAACACTGGGCAGTGGAGAACGATCGATTCGCTCGATTGATTAGACATAGGATGGATAGATAGATAGACAGACAGAGATAAATAGACATACAGATAGATAGACAGACAGATAGTTGACAGCAGACAGAGAGAGACAGACAGAAAGATAGAAGATAGATAGATAGATAGATAGATAGTAGAAGATAGATAGATAGATAGATAGATATAGACCGACAGACAGACAGATATTGTAGACAGACAGACAGATAGATATATGACAGAAAGACAGACAGGTAGATAGATAAATAGATAGATAGAGATAGAGATAGACAGACAGACAGACAGACGGAGAGAAATAAATGACAGACAGTTAGATAGATAGACAGACAGACAACAGAGAGAAATAAATAGACAGACAGACAGATAGTAGATAGACAGATAGATAGATAGATAGATAGATACATGATAGATAGACAGACAGATAAATAGATAGATAATAGATAGATAGACAGACAGACAGATATAGTAGATAAAAGAAAGATAGATGAATAGATAGATAGACAGACAGACAGACAGACAGACAGACAGACAGACAGACAGATAGATAGATAGATAGATAGATAGATAGATAGATAGATATATTATAGATAGATAGATAGATAGATAGATATATTATAGATAGATAGATAGATTATAGATAGATAGATAGATAGATAGATAGATAGATAGATATATTATAGATAGATAGATAGATAGATAGATTATATATAGATAGAATAGATAGATAGATAGATAGATAGACAGACAGACAGACAGACAGATAGATAGACAGACAGACAGACAGAGTAGATAAAAAGAAAGATAGATGAATAGATAGATTGATAGAAAGACAGACACACAGACACACAGACAGACAGACAGAAGACAGACAGACAGACAGACAGACAGACAGATAGATAGATAGATAGATAATAGATAGATTATAGATAGATAGATAAGATAGATAGTAGATAATAGAAATAGATATTAATAATCGATACATTGATCTATTTTTTTAAAGTCTGATTTTACAATTTGCATATTTCATTGTGCATTGTGTATTGTGTTGTAAAATGATACATCTGTAATTCCTTTTGTTCTGTATGTATAAATATAACCACGTGCTTATGTGTGTGGGTTTATGAGTGTGTGTGGTCTGGTATTTGTGAGTCGGTGCATATCTGTCATTGTGTAGACATTGTGTAGGCTTGTGTGCTTGGTATTTCTTTGCAGATTGTATTTTTGTGGATGGTTAAACAGAGAATATTTATTGAAATGAAATCTCATTATATTTCCTATGTCACATAAAAGAAAGTAAATGGGATTACACACAGTATATAGGATTTCTATGTAGAAGGAATTGTGTGAACAAACAACCTTCTTTGTGATACACAACAGGTGCACATAATACACAGTCATCTGAAACCAGTAACCTCTACTTGCTTTTTAATTAATACAATCCAAGTGATGTGTTAGATTCATGTGGGCCCTCTCTCTATATTACATATAATGATTTATTTTCTATTAATTAATGTTTGTGTGTTAGATGTGTTTTTTTGTTATTTTGTGTGGTTATTTTAATTAAGACTCAAGAGGAACTTAAATGATTGCATCACCTTGACCCAATTCCATATTTATAGAAGGTAGGTCAGCAATAACTGGCCTATAAATACAGATTCAATAATAGAAGTGCCTGGCTCTATCTCTATCATTAACCCAGGGGTTACTAGATTGAGCAATGAGAGCGCAGTCAGGGATAAAGCGGGGAGAGGTGGTCCTAGCAATGGGTCATTATTATTTTATTATAGGGACTGATGGAGCTGGTGATTTGGTTTCTCTCTGTACATTTATTAGACCAACTCTGTCTACACTAATACAATGATATAGGATGGATAGATTAGATATATAGAGAGAAAGAGAGAGAGAGAGCGAGAGTGTGTGAGGAGAGAGAGAGAGAGAGAGAAGGAATAGAGAAAGATAGAGAGAGGGGGGAGAAATAGATAGATAGATAGATAGATAGATATAGCGAGAGAGAGAGAGAGAGAGAGAGAGAGAGAGAGATAAAGAGAGAGAGAGAGAGAGAGATAAGAGAGAGAGAGAGATATGTTAATACATGTTATGCAGGCTGCAATAGAGTAATACTAGAAATAAACTGAGGATAAAGAGATAGCAGTTTGGACAATCCCCTGTGCTTCCACAGCAAATGAAGAGAACCTTTGCTTTAACTTGCCCTTTATTTTTAGCTTAGCCAGGCACCAAACCAACACCAGATGGAATGAAAACCCCAGAATGTGAACCCAGGGCGATGTGAGGCCATTTCATAGGGACCCTATAAAGACCAAGGGAAGGAAATTATTTACATATAAAGAGAATATAATTCCCAGTACCTGCAGGGGGTCAATCTGTTCATTGTCTTTCATTCATTTTCTGTCCCTTAAATATCCCATGTCCAGGATGTTATGTTGATTTCGATGTAGTGGTGGACATAGAGCTTTAGTGACACTGAATAGTGAATGAAAGGGGAGTCTGTATGGTAGCACCACCCTACACCAACACACTGTTCTATAGAATGTGTCTGAAGCCCCTCCCCTCTTCCCTTCCTCCTGGCGCCCATGTCCACATGCTGGGACCCTAATATGGACTCATGAGATTTCCAGCTTCTTTTTACAAAGTTACAAAGTGTTTGATGCCAATGTGGAGCCTTTAGCTGGATTATTCTGGCATTGTAACAACAATTCGATCTTTCCATCCCTGGCCACTGGCCAACATAATGAGAAGTCACATTGACTATCACATTGAAGGACCTTTCACCCAGTCCCAGTCCAACAAATACAAGGGCAACTTATGGCAGATATGTCTGTGTGATGGGTGATGTGTGTTGCGTATATGTGTGTGGTGTGTGTGGGGGGGGGGTGATTGTATGTGTGTATGTTTATTTATTGTGATTGGTTTGTATCTCTGATCTCTGATTTGTGTGTGTGTATAACCCAGAGAAAGTGGACTATATATATAGTGTGTGTCGTGTGTGGCATGTCTGTGCATTTTTATTTGATGTGTTGGTGGCTTCGCTGTGTGTGTATTGTGTGTGAGGTGTGTTTTTATTTGATGTGTGATTGAATGCATTTCTGTGTATGAGTGTGCGTTTAGTATTTTTGTTGTATGTGTTTATTTTTGTGTGGTGTTTGTACGTTTTTTGTGTTTTTTTCATGTACATTGTTTTAATTTAAATACATTAAAAACTTGACAATGAACAGATAGTTATATGTGAACATTGTATATTTTCATGTATTGTGTGTTTTGTTTATGTGTGTGATGAGAATTTGTGCGAGTGTGTGAGAGGTGACCACAACATTCTGTTAACAAAGAGAAGTGAGTTATTAAAACTTCATTCAAACTATATTCCAAGACCTACCGCTACCATGTAAATCTGCCCCAGTCTATAGAGCTACATAGCCGGGTGATGAAATGCTAGGGAACGAAAAGGTTTCATGGAAATGACTGGCCAAACGTTATGGCACCAAAAAATGTCATTTTAATCCAATGTTACTCGGACTGTGAGCCCAGGAACTACACTCCTGACTGTGGGTGTTTTAGGCCAGGGTGTATATAGGGTGTTGGGTATTGTAGATTCGTTAAATACTAACAGGAAAGGTCCAATGACATTTTAGAAAAGAGAATTACATTTTCTATATTCCCAGTCCACAGAGGGACAGAGAGAAATGGATCCACATGTTAAATTAGTTTTATATTCTTTCTGGATTAGCTCCTAAATATGGGATTAAATAGAACACACTAGATGAAGATAGATAGATAGATGATAGATAGATATATAGATAGATAGATAGATAGATAGATAGATAGATACTGATGATAGAAGTAGATAGATAGATAGGAGATGATGGATTGTAGATAGATAGATAGATAGATAGTAGATAGATAGATAGATAGATAATGGATTGATAGATAGAAGATAGATAGATAGATAGATGATGGATTGATCGATGTATGATGATAGATAGATAGAAGTAGATAGATAGGTAGATGATGATGATTGTCGATAGATAGATAATGGATAGATGATAGTGATGTAGATAGATAGATAGTGATGATTGATAGCTAGATGTAATGGATGATGTAGTAGATGATAGATAGTGATAGCTTAGATGCTAGTAGATGCTAGATAGATGGTAGATAGATAATAGATGATGGATTGTAGATAGATGTATCTGTCTATATAACATTTTAAAAGACAATATTGTGTGTGTGTGTTAAGTTCAATAACCAGGTGTTCTGGATTAGAAAATAATCAGCAGTAAAATGCTAAGACAATGAGTTTTGGCTGGAGACCTTTTGGGTATTGTGAAATGTGCTGCTAATTGAAGTGTATGGGACTGTATTAGTGCTCTAGTAACTGACCTAATGGAGAGGATGGAATGAGTGGAGTGGATAGCACAACTCTTTAAATTGTGCCTGGAGTTGCCAAGTGGTTTGCAGACACCCCCCAACCCCCACCCAGAAGCCATTGCTCATATATTTATGAATGTGCCTGTACACAAGGCAGTATTGCCTATACAGCTGGGTATGAGTTATATGTGAGTGTCTGGGTGAATGGATCCTCTACAAGTCTATAAAGATTTTACCGCACAAGTCCTGGTTTGCACAATTAGCAAAAGGAAAGGCGCAGAAACAGTCAGCGCAGTCAGTAGGGCAGCTCCATTGGGTTTGCCTTTCAGTTTGCAATCAGCTAAACCAAACTTTTCGTTTTCTTTATTCCTTCGTTTTCATTTCTGATAACTATATATTCATATTTACTACTTTATTAATTATAATTATTTATATTAACCTATAATACTAATTTAATATCATAGTTTCATAGGTTTATTTGTGGCAGGGTAGATATCCAGCTTTAAACTTTAATTATTAATTAAGTTAAGCAGTGGTAAAGTTATTTATAATTACTAAAAGATAACACCCCCTTAAATAGTAAGTTTCCTCTCTAAATGACCCTTTATAATGAACTATCCTATTAGCAAGTAACAAAGTTAGATATATTAATGCACAAGAAAAAATTTCAAGATAAATTTGAAAAATTCCGGCACGTTGTAAAGTGAGAAATTTCATTATTATTTTTTTAACTTCAACAAAAATATTTCGTTTTATTCGATTCTTCTCTTTTACATTTATAGATATAATTATATAATAAGACGAAATAAACGGATTCATGCAAAGGAACGTGAGATTAAGGAATCAAATTTTATTATATTATTATTATTATTATTATTAATTTTTATTATTATTGTTGTTGTTCTTAAAATTTGCACAAGCAAAAACTTATAAGCAAAAGTAATAGAATTGTCCATAGTAATCCACAGTATTGCAGAGGGAGCACTAATAAGATTATATATATAATAATGAGCTGGAATAGAAAACCAGATATATAAAAGGATGGTAATATCAGGATATAGCAAAGTAGCTTTATAAACTTTTAATGGGTACATTAGTCCAAACATCCATTTATATTCCATTGTGGAAGAATATTTATAGTTTCTATAGGTTTAATGTTTAAAGTAGGGGCAGTTGCTTTCCAGTCTTAGCTAGTAATAATCTTTCTGCCACTAAATAATGCAAAATCAACTTTGTAGCCTGAACTGGTATAGTAAAGTGGTCTTTAAATTCAGAAGATAAGGAATGAAATGAATGTTATTTTCATCAGTCAAACGGAAATACATTAGAAATGGAAGAAAAACTTTGATAACTTTGTGTTATAGCAATAAGGCTAGTTCCCACTGTAGTATCAGGCGATTTTCAGTGTTTGTGTTATAGCAATAGGGCTAGTTCTCCCCTGTAGAATCAGGCGAAATTTCGGTGTTTGTGTTATAGCAATAAGGTTAGTTCGATATTGTTACTGGGAAATGTTCTGTCACATTGTTAATAGGACTGAAATGGATTAAATAAAATACAACATTACAGGGAAATAAAAGTTCTTATCGTTTAAAATGGTGGTAATTTAGCCCCAACCAATCAGATCTTATTTACATTTGAAAGCTAACATCTGATTGGTTGGGGCAAAATTAGCACCATTTTAAACTATAAGAACTTTATTGAATAACCCTGAAAGTTAGTATTTTCATTTTTTTTCTGAAATGAAAGGAACATATTAAACCATATTTTATTTTACACTGGGCAGGGTAGAAATTCGAAGCCTGATAAAGGTCCAAGAAGGGGGACTGAAACGTTGCTACTTATGTGGTTTTGCACATTGATAAAAATGTAGTTTTTTGCTCAAGACCTGAGAGTGCCTGGAACTCTTTTACTTCATTGTATAACGTATATAGATATATCAAAATGTATCTTAATTTATCTCTAACTGTATCTAGATGTATCTATTGTATCAAGCACTAATATCTAAATGTATCTAGATGTATCTAATATATATAACTGTATATAGATATATCTAATGTATCTTAATTTATCTCTAACTGTATCTAGATGTATCTAATGTATCAAAGCATCTAGATATATTAAATGTATCTGGATGTATCTAAATATATATACCTGTATACATATATATCTAAATGTATCTAATTTTTCTCTAACTGTATCAAGGTGTATCTAAATTATATAACTGTATTTAGATATATCTAAATGTATCTTCATTTATCTTAACTGTATCTAGATGTATCTAAATGTATCAAACATTTATATATATTTAAATGTATCTAGATGTCTAAATATATATAACTGTATATTGATATATCTAACTGTATAAATATATCAGTTGCATCTAGATGATCTAAATACATCAATTGTATTTAAATATATTTAAAGTTATCTAAATAATCTAAATCATTTGACTGTATTTTCAAATGTATTGAGACGTATCTAAATGTAGCTAAATATATATAACTGTATCGAGATGTATTTGAATGTATCTCAATGTATCTCCGATATATCTAGATGCATCCAAAATTATCTAACTATATAGATATATCTAATGTATTTAGATGTATCTGAATGTACTGTTTTTAGAAATATCTAAATGTATTTAGATGCATCTGAATGTAACTGTTTTTAGAAATATCTAAATGTATTTAGATGTCTCTGAATGTAACTGTTTTTAGAAATATCTAAATGTTTTAGATGTATCTGAATGTATCAAGGCGTGTTTAGATGTATCTGTGCTGTCAGATGTGTTTGCTTGGGCCCAGATTATTATTATCTCAGCTATTACAGATAACTAGGGATCTATTACTGCATCGACATAACATAGACTAAAATCAGGCTGTCTCTGTGCAGGTTAAAGTAGGAAAGTTTATATGGTGGTTCTGTTTATTCAAAATAATACAGTTAATTCCATAAACACTTTAATGGGATAAATTCGATATTACTCTATAATTCATCTGAGCTATACACTGAGGATTGATGTACCCAAAGAAAGACTCAACACCACACACAAACACACACACACACACACACACACAAACACACCACAAACACAACATAAAACACACACACCTTTATAACTGTATCGTTTAAAGCCTCTTGTATGGATTTTAATTTTGTGTAGTTGTGGGTGGTGTCTGTTTGTACATTTTGTGTGCATTGGGTGTGTGATCTATATTACATAAGTGTATGTGTAAGGATTGTTAGTAGAATAGTTGTGAGAACGTGTGTGTTTTTTATGTGTGTGGGTATAATATTGTGTGTAATTCGCATATTTCTTTGTATTCCTGTTTGTGTGTACATGAGTATATTTAGTGTGTTTTTTTTCCTTTCTGTGTAATTATGTTGTGAATTTATTGCTCTTTGTGTGCAACGTGTGCTTATGTTTGCGGTCTCCCTTTGTGTGGGTTTGTTTTTCTATAGAAATTGTGTATCCGTGTGTTTCTATTTGTGTGTATGTTGTGTGTGCTTGTTCTCTATACAAATTATGTGTGTTGTTGGCGTGATAATATATATATATATATATATATTATATATAAATTGTGTAAATGCGTTTTTTTATTCGATTGTAACAAATCGTGTAGTATGAGTGTGTTTCATTTGTGTGTGTATATTATGTGTGTGTGATGGCTTTATACAAATCGTGTGTGTAGTGAATGGTGTGTGTTTTGTGTATGTGTAATGTGTGTGTTTGTGTTGTGTGTTAGTTATGTATGTTGGAAGTGTGTGTGTGTGTGGTTATGTGTTATGTATAGTTGGTGGGTGTTGTAGTGGTTGTTGTGTGTAGTTGTGTGTTTATTATGGGTTTGTTGTAAGTGTGTGTGTTGATGTATGAGTGTGGTTGTGTGTGATTTATGCATGTTGTAATGTGTGTGGTTATGTGTTTGTGTATAGTTGTGTGTGTTATGTGTGTGTATAGTTGTTTCTGTGTAGTTGTGTGTGTATTTATGATGTTGTAATGTGGTGTTATGTGTGTGAGTAGTTGTGTGTGTATTTATGTATGTTTAAATGTGTGTGTGTGTGTGTTTGTGTGTAGTTATGTATGTTGCATTTGTGTTTGTGTTATGTGTTTGTGTATAGTTGTGTGTGTATTTATGTATGTTTGTAAATGTGTGTGTGTGTTATGTGTTTGTGTATAGCGTGTGTGTTGTTGTGTGATTGTGTATAGTTGTGTGTGCTACCCTTAATGGACTGTCACTGATGGTTGATGTCCTTCCCATTTCAGGTTTGGTTCAAAACCGCAGAGCAAAGTGGAGGAAGAGGAACGAAACCCAGATGGACCTGTGTAAGAATGGTTATGTGCCCCAGTTCAGTGGTCTGATGCAGCCCTATGATGAGATGTATGCAGCTACCCATACAACAACTGGGCCACAAAGAGCTGACCTGCCCACTTTATCCACCAAGAGCTTCACCTTCTTTAACTCCATGAGCCCATTATCCTCCAGTCCATGTTCTCTGGCCCCAGTTCTATCTCTTCCATGAGTATGCCCTCCAGCATGGGCCACTCTGCAGTGCCAGGCATGCCAAACTCCAGTCTCAACACATCAACAACCTAATAACATCAGTGGAACCTCCCTCAACTCAGCAATGTCTTCTACTGCCTGTCCCTATGGACCTCCTGGTTCCCCTTACACTGTTATAGGGATACTTGTAACTCCAGCTTGGCCAGCCTGAGACTTAAATCTAAGCAGCATTCTACATTTGGATACACGAGTACAGAGCCCAGCATCTAGTTGAATGCCTGTCAGTACAACAGCTGATAGACTCACTGCTCACAGCAGAGACCAAGCCTGTGGACTTTCACAATGGACCAGACAGTTTTGCAAGACCCCTGATAGAACCCTATGGATGAGTTGCAATTTTTCTCTGGATTATCGGGTTGTATGTTTTACTTGAAGTGTACAGGAGTTACCTGAGATCCACTCCCTACACACACAACACACAACACAGAGGAGAGATTGGAGACACAGATTTGAAAGGACATTTTAGGGTGTTCAGGATTGGTGGTCTTTGTGGTTACCCACTGAGACTGCGTGTGGAGTGTACAGCTTGGAACTACAGATAGAGAATATAATTGGCTTTAAAACAAAGCATAAGGGTTAACCACTTGTAAAGGTTATGTGTATATAGATAAATATACATATATATATATTACATGGGTGTCAGTTGAATTAATAACATTGGTTTGCCAAGCTCCATTATCCTGGGTTTTAGTTACAAGGAAGGTTCCATTTACAAAAAAGTTTCCCACCTTTAGATCCATAACAGATCCATACTGGAAAGTAAATGGTTTAAAAATTCAACAACTCAACACATCCCCCTCCCTAATGATCCACACTAGTATGATGCTATGCTTTTATAGATCAACGGATGGTCATATTATCTGCAATTTATAGCTCCCTATATGTATCCTCAATATGCTATGTAAAAATAAATAATAAATCATTCAAAATGGAATGCGAATCCTGACAGTGCATCAATAAATCACATGGACCCCCACAATCTCTCAACTGCTTGCCAGTGTAGAGTTTTTTCCATTTATGCAAAAGGGATAATACTCATGCAGTAACTTATGTTCCCCTGGTCCCCCCCAGTCAGTGTCACTGATACATCCCTATCTATGACACAGGCTAGCATGTTAATGAAGAATAGGCGGAGCCAGGGACCTGTCAGTAACTGTTCCTTTAAGCTTAGATTTTTTTTTTCAACAATGGGTTTTTACTATGTTTTTTTAAAACTATAGATATGGTCTTACATTGAAACTATAAAGTCTAATTGCAGGCAGATTTGTAGCTTGTATTGACTGATTAATGCCCTCCCCTATCTTCTGTGTATTGTACACCTGTGGTATAGGTATCAGTGGATGTTACAAATTGCTCTTGTGGATAAGAATGCAGGGTATTGTTTTTATAAATTATGTTTTTTGGGGGGGTGGGGTTTGTGAATATCTTCCCCCCAAAATTTAGAGCATGGGAATAAAACCAATATAGGGAAAACACAACTTTTTTTGTGTTTTTTGCCAGCTATATGCTGTTATTTATTAAATGTAATAATAAGATTCTTTAAAGGAGAATAAAAGATTCAAAGTCCAACTGCTTGAATTCTCAGTTTCTAGATCACTGTAAGGATGTCTATGCAAAGCATATAGGAAAAATGTTGGATTGTGTAAGTCAACAGTTCATTATGACCCATTTGTTCTTGCGACACAAAAATGCCTAGAATAATTTTGTTTCACACAAGTTAATTTTTGCAAGGGCATAAACACAATAGATAGATAGATAGACAGACAGATGGATCGATAGATAGATAGATAGATAGACAGACAGATGGATCGATAGATAGATAGATAGATAGATAGATAGATAGATAGATAGATACATAGATAGACAGACAGACAGATGGATCGATAGATAGATAGATAGATAGATAGATAGATAGATAGATAGACAGACAGATGGATCGATAGATAGATAGATAGATAGACAGACAGATGGATCGATAGATAGATAGATAGATAGATAGATAGACAGACAGACAGACAGATGGATCGATAGATAGATAGATAGATAGATAGATAGATAGATAGATAGATAGATAGATAGATAGACAGACAGACAGACGGATCGATAGATAGATAGATAGATAGATAGATAGATAGATAGATAGATAGACAGACAGATGGATCGATAGATAGATAGATAGATAGATAGATAGATAGATGATAGATAGATAGATAGATAGACAGACAGACAGATGGATCGATAGATAGATAGATAGATAGATAGACAGACAGACAGATGGATCGATAGATACATAGATAGACAGACAGACAGATGGATCGATAGATAGATAAGTTGTGTTTGTGTGCATTTAAATTAGTATTCATGTTTAATTCAAGGATGGGTGACAGACGATAGAGAGAGGAAAAATAGACAGATAGACAGACAGACAAACAGATAGATAGATAGATAGATAGATAGATAGATAGATAGTTAGATAGATAGATAGATAGATAGATAGATAGATAGATAGATAGATTTTGATGCAACATGATAATTAGCAGCAATTAATTAATAGATAATTGTAAATCTTAATGTGAAAACCTCCAGTTAATATTTAATGGTATATTCTCAAATCATAATTTATTTTCAACGATCTATTCCATCTATCCCGATAGAAACATTATTTATTTACACCTATCTATTCTATCCAGATAGAAACATTATTTATTTACACCTATCTATTCTATCACGATAGATACATAATGTATTTACACTTATCTATCCTATTTATCCCAATATACACAATGTATTATCCCGATAAATACACAATGTATTTACACCTATCTATTATATCTATCCCGATAGATACGTAATGCATTTAAACTTACCTATTCTATTTAGCCTGGTCGAAACATCATTTATTTATACCTATATATTCTATTTTCCCCGATAAATACTTTATTTATTTACACCTATCTATTCTATCTTTCCCCATAGATATATCATCGATCTATCCCAATAGATACATCATTTATTTACACCTTTCTATTCTATCTATCCCGATAGAGCATTTATTTACACCTATCTATTCTGTCCCCACAGATATAATCATCGATCTATCCCGATAGATACATATTTTATTTACACCTATCTATTCTATCTATCCCCACCGATATATCATCGATCTATCCAGATAGATACATCATTTATTTACACCTATCTATTCTATCCCAATAGATACACCGTTTATTTACAGCTATCTATTCTATCTATCCCCACAGATATATCATCGATCTATCCAGATAGATACATAATTTTTTTACACCTATTATATCTATTCCGAAAGATACAGCATTTATTTACACCTATCTATTCTATCCCAATAGATACACCATTTATGACAGACAGACAGACAGATAGATAGATAGATAGATAGATAGATAGATTATAGATAGATAGATAGATAGATAGATAGATAATAGAAATAGATATTAATATATCGATACATTGATCTATTTTTTTAAAGTCTGATTTTACAATTTGCATATTTCATTGTGCATTGTGTTATTTGTTTGTAAAATGATACATCTGTAATTCCTTTTGTTCTGTATATGTATAAATATAACACGTGCTTATGTGTGTGGGTTTATGAGTGTGTGTGTTTCTGTGTATTTGTGAGTCGGTGCATATCTGTCATTGTGTAGACATTGTGTAGGCTCTGTGTGCTTGGTATTTCTTGCAGATTGTATTTTTGTGGATGGTTAAACAGAGAATATTTATTGAAACTGAAATCTCATTATTATTTCCTATGTCACATAAAAGAAAGTAAATGGGATTACACACAGTATATATGGATTTCTATGTAGAAGGAATTTGTGTGAACAACAAACCTTCTTTGTGATACACACAGGTGCACATAATACACAGTCATCTGAAACCAGTAACCTCTACTTGCTTTTTAATTAATACAATCCAAGTGAATGTGTTAGATTCATGTGGGCCCTCTCTCTATATTACATATAATGATTTATTTTCTATTAATATTAATGTTTGTGTGTTAGATGTGTTTCATTTTGTGTGGTTATTTTAATTAAGACTCAAGAGGAACTTAAATGATTGCATCACCTTGACCCAATTCCATATTTATAGAAGGTAGGTCAGCAATAACTGGCCTATAAAATACAGATTTCAATAATAGAAGTGCCTGGCTCTATTCTCTATCATTAACCCAGGGGTTACTAGATTGCAGCCAATGAGAGCGCAGTCAGGGATAAAGCGGGGAGAGGTGGTCCTAGCAATGGGTCATTATTATTTTATTATATGGGACTGATGGAGCTGGTGATTTGGTTTCTCTCTGTACATTTATATAGACCCAACTCTGTCTACACTAATACAATGATATAGAGATGGATAGATTAGATATATAGAGAGAAAGAGAGAGAGAGAGCGAGAGTGTGTGAGAGAGAGAGAGAGAGAGAGGAATAGAGAAAGATAGAGAGAGGGGGGAGAAATAGATAGATAGATAGATAGATAGATATAGAGAGAGAGATAGAGAGAGAAATAGAGAGAGAGAGAGATAAGAGAGAGAGAGAGAGAGAGATAAGAGAGAGAGAGAGATATGTTAATACATGTTATGCAGGCTGCAATAGAGATAATACTAGAAATAAACTGGAGGATAAAGAGATAGCAGTTTGGACAATCCCCTGTGCTTCCACCAGCAAATGAAGAGAACCTTTGCTTTTAACTTGCCCTTTTATTTCTTTAGCTTAGCCAAGGCACCAAACCAACACCAGATGGAAATGAAAACCCCAGAATGTGAACCCCAGGGCGATGTGAGGCCATTTCATAGGGACCCTAATAAAGACCAAGGGAAGGAAATTATTTACATATAAAGAGAATATTAATTCCCAGTACCTGCAGGGGGTCAATCTGTTCATTGTCTTTTCATTCATTTTCTGTCCCTTAAATATCCCATGTCCAGGATGTTATGTTGATTTCGATGTAGTGGTGGACATAGAGCTTTAGTGACACTGAATAGTGAATTGAAAGGGGAGTCTGTATGGTAGCACCACCCTACACCAACACACTGTTCTATAGAATGTGTCTGAAGCCCCTCCATCCCTCTTCCCTTCCTCCTGGCGCCATGTCCACATGCTGGGACCCTAATATGGACTCACTGAGATTTCCAGCTTCTTTTTACAAAGTTACAAAGTGTTTGATGCCAATGTGGAGCCTTTAGCTTGGTATTATTCTTGGCATTGTAACAACAATTCGATCTTTCCATCCCTGGCCACTGGCCAACATAATGAGAAGTCACATTGACTATCACATTGAATGGACCTTTCACCCCAGTCCCAGTCCAACAAATACAAGGGCAACTTATGGCAGATATGTCTGTGTGATGGGTGAATGTGTAGTTGCGTATATGTGTGTGTGTGTGTGGGGGGGGTGATTGTATGTGTGTATGTTTATTTATTGTGATTGGTTTGTATCTCTGATCTCTGATTTGTGTGTGTGTATATACCCAGAGAAAGTGGACTATATATATAGTGTGTGTCTGTGTTTGTGCATGTCTGTGCATTTTTATTTGATGTGTGTGTGTGCTTCGCTGTGTGTGTATTTGTGTGTGAGGTGTGTTTTTATTTGATGTGTGATTTGAATGCATTTCTGTGTATGAGTGTGCTGTTTATGTATTTTTGTTGTATGTGTTTATTTTTGTGTGGTGTTTGTACGTTTTTTTGTGTTTTTTTTCATGTACATTGTTTTTTATATTTAAATACATATAAAAACTTGACAATGAACAGATAGTTATATGTGAACATTGTATATTTTCATGTATTGTGTGTGTTTGTCTATGTGTGTGATGAGAATTTGTGCGAGTGTGTGAGAGTGACCACAACATTCTGTTAAACAAAGAGAAGTGAGTTATTAAAACTTCATTCAAACTATATTCAAAGTACCTACCGCTACCATGTAAATCCTGCCCCAGTCTATAGAGCTACATAGCCGGGTGTATGAACTGCTAGGGAACGAAAAGGTTTCATGGAAATGACTGGCCAAACGTTATGGCACCAAAAATGTCATTTTAATCCAATGTTACTCGGACTGTGAGCCCAGGAACTACACTCCTGACTGTGGGTGTTTTAGGCCAGGGTGTATATAGGGTGTTGGGTATTGTAGATTCGTTAAATACTAACAGGAAAGGTCCCAATGACATTTTAGAAAAGAGAATTACATTTTCTATAATTCCCAGTCCACACAGAGGGACAAGGAGAAATGGATCCAACATGTTAAATTAGTTTTTATATTCTTTCTGGATTAGCTCCTAAATATGGGATTAAATAGAACACACTAGATGAAGATAGATAGATAGATAGATAGATAGATAGATAGATAGATAGATAGATAGATAGATAGATAGATAATGGATTGATAGATAGATAGATAGATAGATAGATAGATAGATGATGGATTGATAGATAGATAGGTAATGGATAGATAGATAGATAGATAGATAGATAGATAGATAGATAGATGATGGATTGATAGATAGATAGATAATGGATAGATAGATAGATAGATAGATAGATAGATAGATGATGGATTGATAGATAGATAGATAATGGATAGATAGATAGATAGATAGGTAGATAGATAAATAGATGATGGATTGATAGATAGATGTATTATGTAATATATAACATTTTAAAAAGAAACACATATTGTGTGTGTGTGTTAAGTTCTAACTAACCAGGTGTTCTGGATTAGAAAATAATCAGCAGTAAAATGCTAAAGACAATGATGTTTTGGCTTTGGAGACCTTTTGGGTATTTGTGAAATGTGCTGCTAATTGAAGTGTATGGGACTGTATTAGTGCTCTAGTAACTGTACCTATATGGAGAGGATGGAATGAGTGGATGTGGATTTTAGCACAAACTCTTTAAATTGTGCCTGGAGTTGCCAAGTGGGTTTGCAGACACCCCCAACCCCCACCCAGAAGCCATTGCTCAATATATTTATGAATGTGCCTGTACACAAGGCAGTATTGCCTATACAAGCTGGGTATTGAGTTATATGTGAGTGTCTGGGTGAATGGATCCTTACAAGTCTATATAAAGATTTTACCGCACAAGTCACTGGTTTGCACAATTTAGCTAAAAGGAAAGGCGCAGAAACAGTCAGCGCAGTCAGTAGGGCAGCTCCATTGGGTTTGCCTTTCAGTTTGCAATCAGCTAAACCAAACTTTTCGTTTTCTTTATTTCCTTCGTTTCTTCTATTTCTGATAACTATATATTCATATTTACTACTTTATTAATTATAATTATATATATACCTATATACTAATTAATATCATATGTTTCATAGGTTTAATTATGTGGCAGGGTAGATATCCAGCTTTAAACTTTAATTCATTAATTAAGTTAAGCAGTGGTAAAGTTATTTAATAATTACTAAAAGATAACACCCCCTTAAATAGTAAGTTTCCTCTCCTTAAATGACCCTTTATAATGAACTATCCCTATTAGCAAGTAACAAGTTAGATTATATTAATGCACAAGAAAAAATTTCAAGATAAATTTGAAAAATTCCGGCACGTTGTAAAGTGAGAAATTTTCATTATTATTTTTTTTAACTTCAACAAAAATATTTCGTTTTTCATTCGATTCTTCTCTTTTATTCATTTATTAGATTATAATTATTAATAAGACGAAATAAACGGATTTCATGCAAAAGGAACGTGAGATTAAGGAATCAAATTATTATTATTATTATTATTATTATTATTATAATTTTTATTATTATTGTTGTTGTTCTTTAAAATTTTGCACAAGCAAAAACTTATAAGCAAAAGTAATAGAATTGTCCATAGTAATCCACAGTATTGCAGAGGGAGCACTAATAAGATTATATATATAATAATGAGCTGGAATAGAAAACCAGATATATAACAGGATGGTAATATCAGGATATAGCAATAGTAGCTTTATAAACTTTATAATGGGTACATTTAGTCCATAACATCCATTTATATTCCATTGTGGAAGTAATATTTATAGTTTCTATAGGTTTAATGTTTAAAGTAGGGGCAGTTGCTTTCCAGTCTTTAGCTAGTAATAATCTTTCTGCCACTAAATAATGCAAAATCAACTTTGTAGCCTGAACTGGTATAGTAAAGTGGTCTTTAAATTCAGAAGATAAGGAATGAAATGAATGTTATTTTCATCAGTCAAACGGAAATACATTAGAAATGGAAGAAAAACTTTGATAACTTTGTGTTATAGCAATAAGGCTAGTTCCCACTGTAGTATCAGGCGATATTTCAGTGTTTGTGTTATAGCAATAGGGCTAGTTCTCCCCTGTAGAATCAGGCGAAATTTCGGTGTTTGTGTTATAGCAATAAGGTTAGTTCGATATTCTGTTACTGGGAAATGTTCTGTCACATTGTTAATAGGACTGAAATGGATTAAATAAAATACAACATTACAGGGAAATAAAAGTTCTTATCGTTTAAAATGGTGGTAATTTAGCCCCAACCAATCAGATCTTATTTAACATTTGAAAGCTAACATCTGATTGGTTGGGGCAAAATTAGCACCATTTTAAACTATAAGAACTTTTATTGAATAACCCTGAAAGTTAGTATTTTCATTTTTTTTTCTGAAATGAAAGGAACATATTAAACCATATTTTATTTTACACTGGGCAGGGTAAGAAATTCGAAGCCTGATAAAGGTCCAAGAAGGGGGACTGAAACGTTGCTACTTATGTGTTTTGCACATTGAATAAAATGTAGTTTTTTGCTCAAGACCTGAGAGTGCCTGGAACTCTTTTACTTCATTGTATAACTGTATATAGATATATCAAAATGTATCTTAATTTATCTCTAACTGTATCTAGATGTATCTATTGTATCAAAGCATCTAGATATATCTAAATGTATCTAGATGTATCTAAATATATATAACTGTATATAGATATATCTAAATGTATCTTAATTTATCTCTAACTGTATCTAGATGTATCTAATGTATCAAAGCATCTAGATATATTTAAATGTATCTGGATGTATCTAAATATATATACCTGTATACATATATATCTAAATGTATCTTAATTTTTCTCTAACTGTATCAAGGTGTATCTAAATATATATAACTGTATTTAGATATATCTAAATGTATCTTCATTTATCTCTAACTGTATCTAGATGTATCTAAATGTATCAAACCATTTATATATATTTAAATGTATCTAGATGTATCTAAATATATATAACTGTATATTGATATATCTAACTGTATATAAATATATCAGTTGCATCTAGATGATCTAAATACATCTAATTGTATTTAAATATATTTAAAGTTATCTAAATATATCTAAATCTATTTGACTGTATTTTCAAATGTATTGAGACGTATCTAAATGTAGCTAAATATATCTAACTGTATCGAGATGTATTTGAATGTATCTCAATGTATCCAGATATATCTAGATGCATCCAAAATTATCTAACTATATAGATATATCTAAATGTATTTAGATGTATCTGAATGTACTGTTTTTAGAAATATCTAAATGTATTTAGATGCATCTGAATGTAACTGTTTTTAGAAATATCTAAATGTATTTAGATGTCTCTGAATGTAACTGTTTTTAGAAATATCTAAATGTATTTAGATGTATCTGAATGTATCAAGGCGTGTTTAGATGTATCTGTGCTGTCAGATGTGTTTGCTTGGGCCCAGATTATTATTATCTCAGCTATTTACAGATAACTAGGGATCTATTACTGCATAGACATAACATAGACATAAATCAGGCTGTCTCTGTGCAGGTTAAAGTAGGAAAGTTTATATGGGTGGTTCTGTTTATTCAAAATAATACAGTTAATTCCATAAACACTTTAATGGGATAAATTCGATATTACTCTATAATTCATCTGAGCTATACACTGAGGATTGATGTACCCAAAGAAAGACTCAACACACACACACAAACACACACACACACACACACACACAAACACACACACACAAACATACAAACACACACACCTTTATAACTTGTATCGTTTAAAGCCTCTTTGTATGGATTTTAATTAGTGTAGTTGTGGGTGGGTGTCTGTTTGTACATTTTGTGTGCATTGGGGTGTGATCTATATATTTACATAAGTGTACTTGTGTAAGTATTGTTAGTAGAATAGTTGTGAGAACGTGTGTGTTTTTTATGTGTGTGGGTATTAATATTGTGTGTAATTCGCATATTTCTTTGTATTCCTGTTTGTGTGTACATGAGTATATTTAGTGTGTTTTTTTTTCCTTTCTGTGTAATTATGTTTGTGAATTTATTGCTCTTTGTGTGCAACGTGTGCTTATGTTTGCGTGTCTCCCTTTGTGTGTGTTTGTTTTTCTATAGAAATTGTGTATCCGTGTGTTTCTATTTGTGTGTATGTTTGTGTGTGCTTGATTCTCTATACAAATTATGTGTGTTTGTGTGCGTGATATATATATATATATATATATATATATATATATAAATTGTGTAAATGCGTTTTTTATTCGATTTGTAACAAATCGTGTGAGTATGAGTGTGTTTCTATTTGTGTGTGTATATTATGTTTGTGTGTGCATGGCTTTCTATACATATCGTGTGTGTAGTGAATGTGTGTGTGTTTTGTGTATGTTGTAATGTGTGTGTTTGTGTGTGTAGTTATGTATGTTGGAATGTGTGTGTGTGTGTGGTTATGTGTTTATGTATTAGTTGTGTGTGTTGTTATGTGTGTGTATAGTTGTGTGTGTAGTTGTGTGTTTATTTATGGGTGTTGTAATGTGTGTGTTGTTATGTATGAGTGTGGTTGTGTGTGTATTTATGCATGTTGTAATGTGTGTGTGTTATGTGTTTGTGTATAGTTGTGTGTGTTATGTGTGTGTATAGTTGTTTCTGTGTAGTTGTGTGTGTATTTATGTATGTTGTAATGTGTGTTATGTGTGTGAGTAGTTGTGTGTGTATTTATGTATGTTGTAAATGTGTGTGTGTGTTGTTTTATTTACACCTATCTATTCTATCTATCCCCTAGATATATCATCGATCTCTCCAGATAGATCATCATTTATTCACCTATCTATTCTATCCCAATAGATACACCATTTATTTCACCTATCTATTCTATCTACCCCACAGTATATAATCGATCTACCCGATAGATACATCATTTATTTACACCTATCTATTCTCTCCAATAGAACACCATTATTTCAACTATCTATTCTATCTATCCCCACAGATATATCATCGATCTCTCCAGATAGATACATCATATTTACACCTATCTATTCATCCCAATAGATACACAATTTATTTACACCTATCTATCTATCTACCCCACAGATATATAATCGATCCATCCCGATAGATACACCATTTTTTACAACCTATCTATTCTATCCAAATAGATACACCATTTATTTACACCTATCTATTCTATCTATCCCGATAGATACACCATTTATTTACACCTATCCATCCAGAAGATACACCGTTTATTTACACCTAGCAATCCCGAGATACACCATTTATTACACCTATCCCGATTGATACACCATTTATTTACACCTATCTATCCCGATAGATACACTATTTATTACACACACCATTAAACTATCTATCCCGATAGATAACACCATTTATTTACACCTATCTATCCCAAAGATAAACCATTTATTATACGTATCTATCCCGATAGATACACCCGTTATTTACACCTATCTATCCGATAGTTAAACCATTTTATACACCTATCTATCCGATATTAAACCATTTATTACACCTATCTATCCCGATGATAGACTACACCGTGATTTAAACCTATCTATCCGATACATACACCATTATTTACAATTTCACCCACCCCTCCAACAAAGTGCACGGTCGATTTGATTAATTTCTTTAATTACTTGTGTCCATTCGGGAACCCCAACATTCTGATCTCCTATATCCAAACTTTGACAGAGAAGGACCGAGCGGAGAAGCGAAGGGCGAGGAGGGCAGTGCGGACGATCCCACCAGAAGAAGAAGCAGGGAGACAGAGAACTCACTTTACCAGCCAACAACTCCAGGAGCTGGAGGCCACTTTCCAGAGAAACCGGTACCCAGACATGAGCATGAGAGAGGAGATAGCAGTGTGGACCAACCTGACCGAGGCCAGAGTCCGGGTAAGTACCTGTCTGGTTCTATGGGCGGGCAACACTGGGAGTGGAGAACGATCGATTCGATCGATTGATTAGACATAGGATGGATAGATAGATAGACAGACAGAGATAAATAGACCATACAGATAGATAGACAGACAGATGTTGACAGGCAGACGAGAGAGACAGACAGCAGATAGAAGATAGATAGTAGATAGATAGATAGATAGATAGATAGATAGATAGATAGATAGATATAGACCGACAGCAGAGACAGATATATTGTAGAAGACAGACAGATAGATATATGACAGACAGACAGACAGGTAGATAGATAATAGATAGATAGAGATAGAGATAGACAGACAGACAGACAGACGGAGAGAAATAATAGACAGACAGTTAGATAGATAGACAAGACAGACATACAGAGAGAAATAAATAGACAGACAGACAGATAGTAGATAGACAGATAGATAGATAGATAGATAGATACATGATAGATAGACAGACAGACATAAATAGATAGAAGATAGATAGATAGACAGACAGACAGATATAGTAGATAAAAAGAAAGTAGATGAATAGATAGATAGACAGACAGACAGACAGACAGACAGACAGACAGACAGACAGATAGATAGATAGATAGATGAAAGATAGATAGATAGATATATTATGATAGATAGATAGTAGATAGATTATTATAGATAGATAGATATAGATAGATAGATAGAAGATAGATAGATAGATAGATAGATTATTATAGATAGTAGATAGATAGAAGATTATATATAGATAGAATAGATAGAAGATAGATAGATAGACAGACAGACAGACAGACAGATAGATCGACAGACAGACAGAAAGAGTAGATAAAAAGAAAGATAGATGAATAGATAGATTGATAGAAAGACAGACACACAGACACCCGACCCGACAGACAGAGACGACAGACGACAGAACAGACAGACAGATAGATAGATAGATAGATAGATAGATAGATATAGATAGATAGATAGATAGAAGATAGATAATGAAAAGATATTAATATATCGATACATTGATCATTTTTTTAAGTCTGATTTTACAATTTGCATATTTCATTGTGCATGTGTTATTTGTTTGTAAAATGATACATCTGTAATTCCTTTTGTTCTGATATGTATAAATATAACACGTGCTTATGTGTGTGGGTTTAGAGTGTGTTGTGTTCTGTGTATTTGTGAGTCGGTGCATATCTGCATTGTGTAGACATTGTGTAGGCTCTGTGTGCTTGGTATTTCTTGCAGATTGTATTTTTGTGGATGGTTAAACAGAGAATATTTATTGAAACTGAAATCTCATTATATTCCTATGTCACATAAAAGAAAGTAAATGGGATTACACACAGTAATATGGATTCTATTGTAGAAGGAATTTGTGTGAACAACAAACCTTTTGTGATACACACAGGTGCACATAATACACAGTCATCTGAAACCAGTAACCTCTACTTGCTTTTTAATTAATACAATCCAAGTGAATGTGTTAGATTCATGTGGGCCCTCTCTCTATATTACATAAATGATTTTTTTCTATTAATAAATGTTTGTGTGTTAGATGTGTTTCATTTTGTGTGGTTATTTGATTTATTAGACTCAAGAGGAACTTAAATGATTGATCACCTTGACCCAATTCCATATTTATAGAGGTAGGTCAGCAATAACTGGCTATAAATACGATTTCAATAATAGAAGTGCCTGGCTCTATTCTCTATCATTAACCCAGGGGTTACTAGATTGCAGCCAATGAGAGCGCAGTCAGGGATAAGCGGGGAGAGGTGGTCCTAGCAATGGGTCATTATTATTTTATTATATGGGACTGATGGAGCTGGTGATTTGGTTTCTCTCTGTACATTTATTAGACCCAACTCTGTCTACACTAATACCATGATATAGAGAGGATGATAGTAGATATATGAGAGAAAGAGAGAGAGAGAGCGAGAGTGTGTGAGAGAGAGAGAGAGAGAGAGGAATAGAGAAAGATAGAGAGAGAGGGGGAGAAAGATAGATAGATAGATAGATAGATATAGCGAGAGAGATAGAGAGAGAGAAATAGAGAGAGAGAGAGATAAGAGAGAGAGAGAGAGAGAGAGAGATAAGAGAGAGAGAGAGATATGTAATACAGTTATGCAGGCTGCAATAGAGATAATACTAGAAAAAACTGGAGGATAAAGAGATAGCAGTTTGGACAATCCCTGTGCTTCCACCAGCAAATGAAGAGAACCTTTGCTTTAACTTGCCCTTTATTTCTTAGCTTAGCCAAGGCACCAAACCAACACCAGATGGAAATGAAAACCCCAGAATGTGAACCCCAGGGCGATGTGAGGCCATTTCATAGGGACCCTAATAAAGACCAAGGGAAGGAAATTATTTACATATAAAGAGAATATTAATTCCCAGTACCTGCAGGGGGTCAATCGTTCATTGTCTTTTCATTCATTTTCTGTCCCTTAAATATCCCATGTCCAGGATGTTATGTGATTGATGTTTAGTGTGTGGGACATAGAGCTTTAGGACATGAATAGTGAATTGAAAAGGGAGTCTGTATGGTAGCACCACTACACCAACACACTGTTCTATAGAATGTGTTGAAGCCCCTCCATCCCTCTTCCCTTCCTCCTGGCGCCATGTCCACATGCTGGGACCCCTAATATGGACTCACTGAGATTTCCAGCTTCTTTTTACAAAGTTACAAAGTGTTTGATGCCAATGTGGAGCCTTTAGCTTGGTATTATTCTTGGCATTGTAACAACAATTCGATTTTCCATCCCTGGCCACTGGCCAACATAATGAGAAGTCACATTGACTATCACATTGAATGGACCTTTCACCCCAGTCCCAGTCCAACAAATACAAGGGCAACTTATGGCAGATATGTCTGTGTGATGGGTGAATGTGTAGTTGCGTATATGTGTGTGTGTGTTGGGGGGGGTGATTGTATGTGTGTATGTTTATTTATTGTGATTGGTTTGTATCTCTGATCTCTGATTTGTGTGTGTGTATATACCCAGAGAAGTGGATAATATATAGTGTGTGTCTGTGTTTGTGCATGTCTGTGCATTTTTATTTGATGTGTGTGTGTGCTTCGCTGTGTGTGTATTTGTGTGTGAGGTGTGTTTTATTTGATGTGTGATTTGATTGAATGCATTTCTGTGTATGAGTGTGCCTGTAGTATTTGTGTTGTATGTGTTTATTTTGTGTGGTGTTTGTACGTTTTTTGTGTTTTTTTTCATGTACATTGTTTTTTTTATATTTAAATACATATAAAACTTGACAATGAACAGTAGTTATATTGTGAACATGTATATTTTCATGTATTGTGTGTGTTGTCTATGTGTGTGATGAGAATTTGTGCGAGTGTGTGAGAGGTGACCACAACATTCTGTTAAACAAAGAGAAGTGAGTTTTAAACTTCATTCAAACTATATTCAAAGTACCTACCGCTACCATGTAAATCCTGCCCCAGTCTATAGAGCTACATAGCGGGTGTATGAACTGCTAGGGAACGAAAAGGTTTCATGGAAATGACTGGCCAAACGTTATGGCACCAAAAAGTCATTTTAATCCAATGTTACTCGGACTGTGAGCCCAGGAACTACACTCCTGACTGTGGGTGTTTTAGCCAGGGTGTTATAGGGTGTTGGGTATTGTAGATTCGTTAAATACTAACAGGAAAGGTCCCATGACATTTTAGAAAAGAGAATTACATTTTCTATATTCCCAGTCCACACAGAGGGACAAGGAGAAATGGATCCAACATGTAAATTAGTTTTATATTCTTTCTGGATTAGCTCCTAAATATGGGATTAAATAGAAAACACTAGATGAAGATAGATAGATAGATAGATAGATAGATAGATAGATAGATAGATAGATAGATGATAGATAGTAATGGATGATAGATAGATAGATAGATAGATAGTAGTAGATGATGGATGATAGATGATAGATAGATAGTAGATAGATAGATAGATAGATGATATGGATTGATGAGATGATAGATAGATCGATAGATGATGGATGATGATAGTATGGTATAGAAGATAGATAGATAGATGAGACTGATAGATGATAGATTGATCGATGATGTGAGATAGATAGTGATAGTAGATGATGAGATGATGGATTGTAGATAGATAGATAATGGATGATTGAGTAGTAGATAGCTGTGCTAGCTAGATGATAGTGATGATGTGATAGATAGGTAGAGAGATAATAGATGATGGATTGATGATGATGTATATGTAATATTAACTTTTAAAAGAACACATATTGTTGTGGTGTTGTAAGTTCTATAACCAGGTGTTCTGGATTAGAAAATAATCAGCAGTAAATGCTAAGACAATGATGTTTTGGCTTGGAGACCTTTTGGGTATTTGTGAAATGTGCTGCTAATTGAAGTGTATGGGACTGTATTAGTGCTCTAGTAACTGTACCTATATGGAGAGGATGGAATGAGGGATGGGGATTTTAGCACAAACTCTTTTAAATTGTGCCTGGAGTTGCCAAGTGGGTTTGCGACACCCCCAACCCCACCCGAAGCCATTGCTCAATATATTTTGAATGTGCCTGTACACAAGGCAGTATTGCCTATACAGCTGGGTATGAGTTATATGGGAGTGTCTGGGTGAATGGATCCTTACCAGTCTATATAAAGATTTTACGCCACAAGTCACTGGTTTGCACAATAGCTAAAAGGAAAGGCGCAGAAACAGTCAGCGCAGTCAGTAGGGCAGCTCCATTGGGTTTGCTTTCAGTTTGCAATAGCTAAACCAAACTTTTCGTTTTCTTATTCCTCTCGTTTCTTATTCGATAATATATATTCATATTTAATTATAATTAATTATATTATACTCTATTACTAATTAATATCATATGTTTCATAGGTTTAATTATGTGGCAGGTAGTAGATACTCAGCTTTAAACTTTAATTATAATAAGTTAAGCAGTGGTAAAGTTATTTAATAATTACTAAAAGATAACACCCCCTTAAATAGTAAGTTTCCTCTCCTTAAATGACCCTTTATAATGAACATCCTCATTAGCAAGTAACAAGTTAGATTATATTAATGCACAAGAAAAAATTTCAAGATAATTTGAAAATTCCGGCACGTTGTAAAGTGAGAATTTTTAATTATTTTTTTTAACTTCAAAAAAATATTTTCGTCATTCGATCTTCTCTTTATTCATTATTTAGTTATATTATTAATAAGACGAAATAAACGGATTTCTGCAAAGGAAGTGAGATAAGGAATCAAATTATTATTATTATTATTATTATTATTATATATTTTTATATTATTGTTGTTGTTCTTTAAAATTTTGCACAAGCAAAAACTTATAAGCAAAGTAATAGAATTGTCCATAGTAATCCACAGTATTGCAGAGGGAGCACTAATAGATTATATATTAATATGAGCTGGAATAGAAAAACAGATATATAACAGGATGGTAATATCAGGATATAGCAATAGTAGCTTTATAAACTTTATAATGGGTAATTTAGTCCATAACACCATTTATATTCCATGTGGAAGTAATATTATAGTTTCTATAGGTTTAATGTTTAAAGTAGGGGCAGTGCTTTCCAGTCTTTAGCTAGTAATAATCTTTCTGCCACTAAATAATGCAAAATCAACTTTGTAGCCTGAACTGGTATAGTAAAGTGGTCTTTAAATTCAGAAGATAAGGAATGAAATGATGTTTTTTCATCAGTCAAACGGGAAAT
Source organism: Hymenochirus boettgeri (assembly GCA_019447015.1). NCBI lineage: Eukaryota > Metazoa > Chordata > Amphibia > Anura > Pipidae > Hymenochirus > Hymenochirus boettgeri. The sequence goes on from JAACNH010001840.1 coordinate 54,619, forward strand.
ACATTAGAAATGGAAGAAAAACTTGCCACTTTCATTTATTTACACCTATCTATTCTATCCCAATAGATACACCATTTATTTACACCTATCTATTCTATCTATCCCCTCAGATATATCATCGATCTCTCCAGATAGATACATCATTTATTTACACCTCTCACTCCTTTTATCCAATTAATTACCAAACACCCATTATTTACACTATCCTTCTATCTATCCCAACATATATGTCGATCTCTCCAGATCGATAACATCATTTATTTACACCTATCTATTCTATCCCAATAGATACACAATTTATTTACACCTATCTATTCTATCTACCCCACAGATATATAATCGATCCATCCCGATAGATACACCATTTATTTACACCTATCTATTCTATCCAAATAGATACACCATTTATTTACACCTATCTATTCTATCTATCC